>CM024761.1:111106838-111373042 GCA_014218235.1 Colocasia esculenta | reverse complement strand
AAGTGCTTAAATGTTTTTGATGATGAGCAATACTAATTGATGTTATGTGAAATGTTCACAAATGGTATGTTTGTTTTGATGATGACATTTCATGAACAGACCAAATGGTTGTGTTATGATGCGTGAACATGATGAGAATGACAATTGGATGCAAATGAAACACATGTTTTATATGTTCATTATATCTCACTAATTATGTCTTTTAATGTAGGGAATTCCATGCAGACAAGCCCAAAATCCAGTGCAAAAGACAAGCAAGATTGCAAATAAAGCCAAAGACAAATGCTTCATGCCCTGGCAGCTCCAGAGGTTCTCCTAGTTCAGACAACTTTGAAAGATCATATCTGTCAGAGAAGTCAAGAACTCTCAAAGGTCAGTAAATCCAATTCAGACCCATTTGACGCATAATATCTAATTCTGATTCAGAAGATGATATTTCCTATGATGAGTTAATAGAATCTATGAGCCTTGTCCAATCAACTTAAGAGGTAAAAACTAAAACAAGAAGCTAAAAGAAAAATTGGATAAGAGAAATGAGAATTGATAATGCTCAAGCATTCTATGAAGAAAATGAAACATTGAAAATGGAGAATGAAAAATTGGAAAAGGAAGTCAAAAACTATGAAATCAAGTTTTCTAAGTTGAAGAAGATCATGATCATGTGGAATCTGAAAATTCTGATTTGAAAAATCAAAATGAAAAATTGATTGATCATAATGAAAATCTCAAATTTGATAATGATCAATTGATCAACAAATCTCCACATGGCTCATGATCATCAATAAAAGAGAAATGCAACCAATTGATTGAGGAAAATAATCATTTGAAAAAGAAGATTGAATGCATGTATCATGACAGACCATTAAATGATGAATGGAACAATTCTAAGAATAAAATTGTTGATCTGAAACAACAAATTGCTCAATTTGAAATGAAAAGATACAATGAAAATGGTTTGGATGTCATGTTAAACAAGCTTCAGACTTCAGAAAAAGAAGTTGTTGCATTAAAAGCTGAAAAACAGAAGATTCAAAATGAATTGAAAAACACAAGTCTTGCTTCTGTGAAAAATAAGAAAAATGTTCAAAAACAAAATAAAATTTTGAACAAAAAGGCAGCAATTAAAAGAATGTAGTTACAACTGAAAATCCGAAAAAGGAAGTGAAAAAGAAAGCAGGATTGTACAATGTTAACTCCTCCAACAGCTCAAAAAGCTTCAAGGCAATCTCCAACTCCACATCATGCCAAGAGATACCAAAGGGTACCACCTCCTTCTTCTCAACCCAAGGTGATCAAAGGTACTCTAAAGGATCTCAAAGATTCCAGCAAATGCAATCACACTATGGTAAGCTCCAGGTAAATGCTCAACCTGTTTGCTACAAATGCAATAAACTTGGTCATCTTGCTAAATTCTGCTGGAAGAAAAATCAACACTCTCATAAAAATCATGATGTTGTGCATGCTTCAAGCTCCATAATAATCCATGTGTTCATACACACAAGGATAACATGTTCATAAAGATCAGAATTTCATGTATCTATGAACAGGAAAACTGCACAAAACAACAGAAATCCAAAAATCAAATCACTTTGATTTTGAAATCTTTGTTATATCCTAACATTAATGTCGTTGCAGGACCCAAGCAGTGTGGGTCCCAAAACAAGCTTGATCAACAAGCTGAGATGTCTTGCACCCAAAAATTAGAAATGGATTCATGACATTGGCTGTGCAAGGCAAGAAATGATGGAGAACAAAGGTAAACTGTTTTTACTATGATTGAAGACTGTTCAGGTAAAACTCCCTATCACTTCATATATGAACTGCTGAAATTGAAATGGATTCTTACCTTTATCTGAGCAATGCAAAATGTGTCTTAATGCTACCCCACATGACAATGCCTCTTAGCAATTGGAATCATGCCATCTTGCTTACATAACTGTGCACATGACCTCTTGGTATATCAAATGATGACATGTGGAAAAACAAGTTATGCTTGTTTGGAAACGATCATTATGCGTGAGTAAAATACTCCGCCAAGTACCAAAAGTCATGTAATGTATAAGGCTAGTTGAGTGCTTAATAATTGTGAATTGCTTGATACATTTACTATGCATGTGTTATGGGGGAGTAAATTTGAAAGTGCTCACATGCTCATGAATCTATGTGCAAGTGCTTGTCATGAATGTATATATATCATGCTTGAATGTTGTCTCATTACATGCACATCTTATGGGGGAGTAAGTTTAAGGCTAGGTGAGTGAAATTCATAAGGGATACCCTTCATATTCAATGTGTACTTATCCCTCAATCTTATGGTTCAAATCACTCTCAATTCAAAGCCTTAAAGCTGAAGTTTCAAAGCCCCTGTCGACAGCCCCAAACAGCCTGTCGACAGATATGGCCTCACAGAACCAAGAAATTGGACTCTGTGTGCTTCTGTCGACAGACAAAAATCCTTCTGTCGACAGCTTTACTCAATTCCTGATTTCCCAGAACCCCAACTGCTCTGTTCTGAGTGCATCTGTCGACAGACACTCCCTTGCTGTCGACAGATACACATTTCTGTAAATTCTTCATCCTTCTTCATAATTCTTCTTCATGAGTATTTCATATCATTGATGCAAGGGGAGAATTGGGTATAATATCATTATAACCTTTCATCCCTCACATAGTATCAAAGACATATGGTTAATCACAATGATTTTGAAATAATATTTTGAGATTGAGTCTAGGTTGTATCATCTAGAAAACATTGAACAAATCTAATGATTTTAACCTAACTCACTTGAATAACTCCCTTGTGGATGATCATGTCCTATATGGATTGACAAGTAGAAGGTTTTTGAACTTAATGTCTTTGCATTGGCCTTTGACCTTAATAAACCTTTTGAACTTGATTTTCCAACTTAAAAAAAAAAAAAAAAAAGCTACCTATTTCTAAAGTCAAAAATTAAAAAAAAAAAACAATATGTGAATTGGGACAAAGGCAGAGCAATGATGAGTATCACTGAGTAACCGGGGACACGGGCATCACAAATGTCTGTCTTCGCGTCAAAAAGTCCTTTCATTACTCTGCATAATGGTATGATGGTCACTCACACTGAGTAACGGGGGTACGGGCATCCCAAATGTCTACCTTCACGTCAAAAGGTAAAAGTGATCCTAATTACCACTTAAATTGTTCAAATGCTAGAAATAGAGTGGAGCCTCCAAGATTTAAATCAAGGGCAATAGGTTGTCTATTGTCAATTGTTCATGTAGACATTGCCTTCATTTACCAACTGAACATCACCCACTAAGGTATGATTTTCTTCAATGGTTTTATTCAAAAGGGTTATCTCATTTTCATGTGTTTTTGAACGATGTATTCTAATACTATAACTTGAGATTCCCGAGTATTATCTCTTAACCATTGTAGAATTTTTATGTGTCTTAATACTAGTGTTTATGACATTTTGTAGTGGGTATCAACCTATTCTCAACCTTGCAATCTCATTTGAACACTCATTCCCCACTCAATTCTTTCACAATTCAGTTATGGGTCACACAATTCTTTGCTTCATTCTTTACTTGTGTGCACCCATTATTTTTTGAATGTTGCCAAAAGGGGGAGAAACATCAATTGTGCATAAATTGAAATTTTTGTCATCATCAAAAAGGGGGAGAATGTTGGGTTCTCATATTGGAGAATGTTGGTTACAACAAGTGCTTAAATTTTTTGATGATGAGCAATACTAATTGATGTTATGTGAAATGTTCACAAATGGTATGTTTGTTTTTGATGATGAACATTTCATGAACAAGACAAAATTGTTGTGTTATGAATGCGTGAAACATGATGAGAATGACAATTGGATGCAAATGAAACACATGTTTTATATGTTCATTATATCTCACTAATTATGTCTTTTAATGTAGGTGAGATTCCATGCAAGACAAAGCCCAAAATCCAAGTGCAAAAGAACAAGACAAGTTGCTGAATAGTGCACCCTGTCACAGATGACATTGCATCTGTCAACAGATGAATAGTGCATCTGATGCATCTGTCGACAGATGATTTCGCCTGTCCGACAGATACACTCAGAAATCTATTTCCAGAAAGCCCAGTCTTCCGGTTCTTGCAAACCTGTCAGCATCTTCGACAGCAGCAAGTCGGCTGTCGACAGACGGAGTTTTGGGAAGATCTAATGGCCATATGATCTATATTTGGTGTTCCTTTTAGCACGACTCTCAATGCTTGGACACCACTATATATGGATCATATGAGCTATTTTCGCAGCAAGGAGCCACCATACCAAAACCTAAGAAAAGGTCAAGATCAAGGCTTTCTTCCTGCTGCCCTGCTTCATCTCTCTGCCCAGAACAAAGAAGAACAACCTTCCAAGCGGAGTTGAAGCCGGTTCGTCCGTGGTTCAAGTTTCTCCATCAACTGATATCTGTCAAGACGAAGCTTGGAGTCTTCTGGACGACCACGAGAAGAGATCTACATCGGGATTTGATTCTTCATCTCTAAACTCTTCTCCTTTCACTACTTTCATATATCTGTGTGTGTGCACTGATTTGAGATCAGTACGTGGATGTTGTGGAAGTGTGGATTGTTGTTCTGATTGCGTTTTGCATCAGACAACGTGTGTGTGGTGTGTTGGTCAGATCAAGGCTAGAGGATCTGATCTTTTGTGGACTTGATCTAGCGTGTGTGTGTGTGGTTGAGCCGGTGTGCTCGTGTGTGTGTTGTACTCAGTTCTTGAGTAGTGTGTCCTCACTGTGTGGGGGGTGGACGTAGGAGTCACGTGGTGTGATCTCCGAACCACCTAAAAAATCCCTTGTGCACTGTGGTTTGACTTATGGTTTGCACTGTATTGCGCTAGATGCATGCATAGGGATTTCGTCTACACACTAACTGTTAGTTTGCTCACACACATTGCATCAGATCAAAGGGGTTTTAATTGAGTAGATCTTTTAATCCGAAGTAATTTCATATTGCTTAAGTTTCCGCTGCAAATCTATTCAACCCCCCCTTCTAGCTTTGCCATCACCGAGTATCCGATCCAACAGAAAAAAATCTCCTTGAACTGTAAAGCTAAGAGCATTCTATGTTGTGCTCTAAGCAAGAAGGAGTTCAACAGAGTTTCAGTAAGGTAAAGGAGAGAGCCAATCATACCTCGTATTGCTTCACATCTACCATTTTACCTTTCTCATCATTTTCTAATTTTACACTTGTGCTCATTGGTGTAAAGGCTGGCTTGTCTTGTTCTAACTGAAATCTTTTTAGTAGCTCCTTAACATATTTTTCTTAATTGATGAAGAAGCCATCTTCATATTGTTTTACCTGCAAGCCAATAAAAAATTGAAGCTCCCGCATTAAACTCATCTCAAATTCACTGTGCATGTGTTTAGAAAATTCTTCACACAGTGAGGGGTTAGTGGAACCAAAGATAATGTCGTCCACATAGACTTGAACAACAATTATGTGATTGTGAACACATTTAGTGAAGAGTGTTTGGTCCACTTTAACTCTGGAGTAGTTTTTACTCACCAAGAAATTGCTCAGCCTGACGTACCAAGTTCGGTGTGCCTGTTTCATACCATAAAGAGCCTTGTGCAATTTATAGACATGGTTAGGCTTAGTATGATTTTCAAATCTTGGTGGTTGAAAGACATAGACTTCTTCTTTGATGTAGCCATTCAAGAAGGCAGTTTTGACATCCATTTGAAAAGCTTGAACTTGTTTGAGCATGCATATGCTAACAGAATTCTAATTGCCTCAAGTCTAGCTACAGGTGCAAAGTATTCTTCAAAATCTATCCCAAATTCTTGATTATATCCTTTGCTACCAGTCTAGCTTTGTTTCTCACCACTTTACCCTCTTCATTTAGCTTATTCCTAAATACCCATCTTGTTTCAATTACAGAAATTTCAGGGATCCTAGGAACTAAGCTTCAAATATGTTTCTTTCAAATTGCCCAAGTTCCTCATGCATGGCATCTATCCATGAATTTTCTTTTAGAGCCTCTTCAACATTTTTAATTTCCACTTGAGAGATAAATGTTAAATGATCTTGTTCTACAATGTGTCTAAAGTGAGACCTAGTGTGAACTCTATCATTTACATTCCCAGTTACATTATCAAGTGGGTGATCTTTTGAGTACCTGACATTTCTAATTGTTGAAGGACCTGGTTGGTCTTCGTCTTGAGAATATTGCTCTTGAGGAATTTGTTCTTAGGGAGGTTGTTCTTGAAGAATTTGATCTTGTGGATTTTCTTCAAGCCTGTCGACAGCCTCTTCATGATATGTTGACAGTGGCTTTTCATCTTGATCTTCAAGTATTTTTCCTTCATCATCATCATACCTGAAACATTTGATTTGTTAGTTTTTGTATGATACTCATCAAAAATAACATGTGGAGTCTCTTCCACAGTTTGTTTTTATTGTTATACACTCTATAAGCTCTAGAGTGTTCTGAGTATCCGAGAAAAATACCTGATCACTTTTGGCTTCAAATTTATCTAAATCAACCTTGTCATTATTATGGATAAAAACTTTGGAGCCAAGATCCTGAAGTACCCAATGCTGGGTTTCTTACCTTTCAAGAGCTCATACGGGGTTTTCTTCATTACACGTCTTACCATGGCTTTATTGAGGATGTAGCATGAAGTGTTCACTGCTTCTGCCCAATAGCTCCTTGGAAGTTGGCTTTCAACCAGAAGAGTGCGAGCCATTTCCACCAAGGTCCTGTTCTTTCTCTCCACAACTCCATTTTGTTCTGGAGTCCTTGGAGAGGAAAACTTGTGATCTATACCTTGGTTCTTGCAGAATTCAGAAAATGAAATATTGTCAAACTCTCCCCCATGATCAGTGCAGATTGAGCATATTTTGTTTATGTTCCCATGCTCAATCTTGTTGAAGAACTCTTGAAAAATTTTCAGAACTTCATGTTTGTGAGCCAGAAAATTAACCCAAGTGAACCTAGAAAAATCATCTACAATGACAAGCCAAAATGTTTGCCATTAAGACTAAGTGTACTAGTAGGTCCAAAAAGGTTCATGTGCAACAATTCATAAGGTTTTGAAGTAATTATGGGAGCATTTGATTTGAAAGACTTTCTTTTGTTTTTTCCCTGCGCACATGCATTACAAAAACTTTCATTTTTATTGAACTGAATTTCAGGAAGTCCACTTACCAGTTTCATCCTCATGATCTTGTGCAAAAATCATGTAACTTGCATGGCCTAGCCTACGATGCCACAAAGTCAATTCATCCTACTTATTTGCAACAAGACACAAACTTTTATTTTCTGGTTCATCTAAATCAACTAGATAGATGTTATTCACCTTTTTTCTAATAAACTTGAGACTTCCTATTTCTTTATCAACAATTTGGCATGCATTTGATTCAAAGATGATTTTATGGCCTTTATCACACAATTGGCTAATACTAAGAAGATTGTGATTGAGACCATCAACTAAGAGCACATTGTCTATTGAGTTAGAGGCATACTTACCTACCTTACCTGTGCCAATTATTTGGCCTTATTGTTACCCCCAAAGACAACTTGTCCTCCGTCTTTTTCCACCAGTAAACATAATTTTTCTTTGTCGCCCATCATGTGCCTCGAGCAGCCACTATCCAAGTACCATTTATTTTGATTTTGGGTTGCTAGGCATTCTTCATAATGGACACAAGAGATTTTGGTACCCAAATTACTTTGGGTCCCAATTTTTCATTCATGCCAAAAAGTAAATGCTTTGGAATCCAAACTTATTCGATTTTTAACTTGTTCAAATTATTCCAACATTGTTTTTCAGTATAGCCAAGTTTCTTACAACAATTGCATGATTGTTTTTTAGTTTTTAAAATTTTCTTACTGTTGTATTTAACTTGTGATTGTTTTTGGCCTTTTTAATGCTTGTTTCGCATTCCTTTTTCTGTAAATTTCCAGGCCTGTCGATAGGTCTCTTTGGGTCTGTCGACAGTTTTCTTAGATTGAACAACAGATGAAGCCTTTTGATAGTTTTGAGATTGTTTACCTTTAGCCTGAGCATTTTTACTTTTAGCTTGAACTTGCTTACTTGAACTTGGACTGCAATCAACAAAAGATGTGATCAATTTATCTCTGAGTTTCATTTGTTTTTTAGGTTGATATCCAAGCCTGTGTCTTGTTACATTTGTTTTAACTCCCAACACTGCATCAAGATTCTGTTTTCCTTTTACAAATTGTGAGAGATCATCAGTTTTTCCTTTTAGTTCCTCTTTAGCTTTTTCCATCTCTTTTTGGATCTCTTTATTCTCATGTTGTAGAGTTTCTACAAGTGTATTTAGGACTTGTTTTTCTTTTACATTTTCCTGGAGTTTTTCTTTGATGCAATCCATTTCAGCAAGATGGCTTTCTTTTTCAAATTTCAGTAGCTCAATTTCTTTAGATAGAATGGCAATCTGTTCATCATTGGATGTTCTATGAACAAGTGAAGTGATCTTCTTTTTCAGTGCTTTATTTTCTGATTTATATCACAAAATTTCTAGAACAGTAAGGTGTATGCCTCTTCCCAATCATCAACAGAGTAATTCTCAAAGGAATAGTTTACCTCAGTGGAGTCTTCACTCCTTGCCATTAAGCACTGAATTTTTTCATCTCCAGAGCTTCCTTGTGCGTTCTTGTCTTCATCTTCATCACTCCAAGTAGCCATCATTGCCTTGGCTTTCTAAAATGAACTTGTCCTTTTTCAGCTTTTTCTTGAGCTCTGGGCATTCACCTCTCATGTGCCCTAGTTTCTTGCACTCATAGCACACAATCATGTCAGATTTTTTGTTAGACTCAAACTTGTTTGAGAAATCTTTCTTTGGAAAAGTTTTGAAGTTACCTGAGCCTTTCTTTTTGAACCTGAGGAATTTTTTGAACTGTCTAGTGAGCATGGCCATTTCATCATTCTCACTATCACTAGACGGTTCAGATTCATCACTTTCCTGTTGAACCTCTTTCTTGGAACTTGAAGAACTTTTGTTAGAGGCTTTTAAAGCAATGGATTTTCTAGAAGTAACCTCAGTTTCTTTTCTTTTCAGGTTTATTTCATAAGTCATTAGGGATCCAATTAGCTCATCCAATTTCATTACGGAAATGTCTTTAGAATCCTCAATGACAGTGGCCTTAGTATGCCAAGATGATGGAAGAGACCGAATTATCTTCCTTACTAAGTCACTCTCACTGTATTCTTTCTTAAGACCCTTCAAACCATTTATTATGATCATAAATCTAGCAAACATATCTGAAATATTTCTTCATTTTTCATTTTAAACATTTCATATTCAGATACTAACATGTTAGATTTGGTTTCCCTTACCTCAGACGTACCTTCATAAATAAGCTCCAGCTTGTCCCACATTTCTTTTGCTGACTTACATGTGGAGGCCCTTGAATACTCCATAGGATGCACAATGCACTGCATCATGTTCAATGCACTCCAATTTAAGATGCCTTTGCGGATTTGCTCTCTTGTCTAGGTATCTTCGTCAGCGGGCAGCTCATAAGGCCCCATGCTGACGATCTTCCACAGCTCATGGTCTTGAGCTCTCAGAAACACCTACATACGATTTTTCTAGTAGGTGTAGTCAATGCCATCAGAGAAGGGAGGCCTAGACACTGAGTGTCCTTCAGCCATAAATCCCTTGTTAGTTTCTATGAGACCGAATTTCTCCTGATCGTGAGATCAAGCTATTAAAGCAGTAAATCAGAGAAACCTCTCTCTGATACCAATTGAAAGGTGTGCGGAACCACCTAGTGCAGTAATCTAGAAGGGGGGTTGAATAGATTACCACCGATTTAAAAGCACTATGACCCTCTTTTAGATGCTAACACTGACTTGACAAATTCTTAAGTAAATATGTACTGAATTCAGACTTCGATGTGTGTGCTAATTGTGAGTAGAACGTTAGAGATCTATATAGTGTGTGAACAATCAACATGCCTACCAAACATCTACCGTGAAAATGCGCAAACCATAGGACATGAAGATTTAAGGTGGTTCGGAGTACACAACTTGTGTATCCTACATTCACCGTCCACACACACACGCAGAATGACTGCTTATCAGCGAGTTCAACTCTACAAACACACACACGCACGTTGTCTGATGCAAACACACAATCAGAATAACACCACACGTGAATCAAGCACAAGATATGCTTGAACCACTGCCACACACACAGAGTAGTGAAAAGTGTAGAAGAAGAAGAGTTCTGAGAAGTAGAAACAAATCCTGATGAAGAACTCTTCATGGAGGTCATCCAGAAGAACTCCAAGCTTCAACTTGATGATTATTAGATGATGTAGAAGCTTGAACCCTGGACAAACCGACTTCAACTCCACTCGTGAGATGGATCTTCCTTGAACTGGATGGAGAGTTGAAGCAGAGCAGCAGAGAGAAGCTTTTCTTCTGACCTTTGGTTAGGGTTTGGTATTGTGGCTTATTGCTTTGAAAATACCTTCATATGGTCTATATATATGGGCGTCCAAGTATGGAGAGTCGTGCTAAAGGGATCACCCTAATATAGAACATATCACAATCACGTTTCTGACTTTTCTCTTCGTCTGTCGACAGGTGTTTTATAGCTGTCGACACCTACTGTAGACTTCTGGTTTCCAGAACCATGCTAGTTCCTAGAAGACTGGATCTGTCGACAGCGATTTGCTGGCTATCGACAGGCATCCTGTATCTGTCGACAGGTGCATCTCATCTGTTGACACATACTGTAAATGTGTTTCTAGTAGCCTGTTTGTTCTGGATTGGTCTATCAGTCGACACATGCCTTAGGGGCTGTCGACACATGACCACTTGAAGTGTATTTCTTGGACTTTTGCACTTAACATTGGTTGATTGTCTTGTGTGTATTCACACCTACATCAAAAGACATTCTATGTGAGATATAATGGATACATGAATGGTTATAGAAGCACTATTTTCATTTGTTCATTCCTTTCATGTCTTTGTCATTTTTATCATGTTTCCAACATCAATGTAACATCAATTATGTTAAACATCATCAAAACATTTAAGCACATGTCATCATACACATTCTAACCCAACAACATATCGAACCGTCGCGTTCTTAGAGCCTCGGCCCGAGCTCTGGCAGATGGTGCATGACCCCTTTAGATTTGGTCCATGCCATCAAAACTTGCACAGTGCACTTTAAAAACCCAGAACAAATCGCATACACACACGAAAAATCATTAAATCGATCTTGAATGAAACTAGACATGTAGATCTACCACTGGGCATGAGTAATTAGAAAATAGACTTGTATAGAGCATGCTTTAATAGGTTACTTTTCGGTGACCTAACTGCACAGTCATGGAAATTGAATTAATTGGCAATGGATGCAGGTGAAATTGGGGAAAATAGGATCGTTAGTACCCTAAAATGTTGCAGTATTTATGATAACATTTCGTGGTATGAGATCAAGTAGACTCATGGATTTAAAACAAACATGAGGGTTCGGGTACATGGAGTTGACAGGGATTGATACATTTAATACTCCATCATGGAGCAATGAAAATTGGGGAAACCCAAGGCTTTGATAGAGGGGATCAAGATCTATCTAGGGTCGGGTTTAATTAGTTGAGCTTGAGAGATTTGCCTACCTTTTTGTGCTGTTATGAAAACCTAGGTTGATAACGAAGAAGAAAGAGAACCTCCTTGCTCCAAGCCCTTCCTCTCCTTGCTCCTTGTCCTCAGCCCTCTCTCCTCGTCCTCTAGAGCCCCAGCAATGAATGAGGCTTGGTAGAGATGAATTAGGGGTGTTTTAGCTAGTGTAAGAGTCCTAAAACCTTAAAACTCTTCTCTCCTCTTCAAACTCTCCAATTTACATAATTATCACCCTATTTCCTAGCCATTATCTACCTAAAAGGATGGGAAGATGTCCAATTTCATGGCCAAGGGTTAGGATGGGATGAGGACTCCTCCTTTGGATATTATGGGTTTTTAATGCTTATCTTAACTCTTTTAATTTATTAATTAATTAGGTACGAAATTGGCTTAATTAGTTCTCATCCAAAGATGGGCTCTTCACTTTTTGGCCCATTCTATTTGTTTGGACCACTAGTATAACTCTACTAATTAGCTTAATGGGTATTAGTTTAATTCTCTTTACTTCAATTATTCCCCCTTTATTCTAATTATCTATTTATCACATCTATTTAATTAATTTTTTATTTTATTTGGGATTCAAAAATCAGAGTTGCTACATCCCCCCCCCCCCCCCTTAAAAGAATTTGGTCCCTAAATTCATATGATCCTAAGAGGAAGAGTGACTGACTGATAGCTCCGATAATTCCGTTGCATGGTTGCTTCGGTTCCCACGTGGATTCTTCAACTTCATGATTTCTGCATAGCACCTTTACCACTAATGGGTCGGTCCGTAGCTGTTGTATCTTCTTGTCCAAGATTTTTCACCGCTTCTCTTCATAGGTCATATCTTTATTCAAATGATATCATCATAACTAATTACGTGTGATGGGTCATACATGTACTTCCTTAGCATTGATACATGAAGACATTATGTCGTGGAGAACTTAGGAGGTAGTGCTAGATGGTACGCCACCTCGCCAACTCTTTCTAGTACCTCAAATGGACCTATGAATCTCAGCCTTAACTTGCCTTTCATCCCAAACCTTTGAAATCCTCGGGTCGGGACACTTTAAGCATTACATGATCTCTAATTTGAAATCTAAGTCCTTCTTTCTCTTGTCTGCATGGCTTTTCAACCTAGATTGAGCTATCTTAATCCTATCCCTGATGATCTGTATATCTATGCTAGTGTTATGTACCATGTCTTGTCCCAGTCATTGTTGTTCACCTACCTCATTCCAGCAAACTAGCGATCTATAGCTTCTTCCGTACAGGGCTTCAAACGGTGCCATCTTAATGCTCGCCTGATAGCTGTTTGTAGGCAATTCTATCAGTGACAGCTGCTCGTTCCAATACCCATCAAATCAATAGTGTAGTCTCGCCATATCCTCCACGATTTGATTAGTTCTTTCCGTCTATCCATCTGTCTGTGGGTGGAATGTTGTGCTAAAATTAAGTTTGGTGCCTAAAGCAGTCTGAAGTCCCTTCCAGAATCTAGAAGTGAATCTGGGGTCTCGATCGGTGACTATGGATACTGGGACTCCATGTAATCTCACGATCTCCTTTACATACAAGGCTGCAAGTACATCCACAGTCCAGGTACTCTTAATGCAAGGAAATGTGTGGACTTAGTCAATCGATCCACAATGACCCAAGAGCATCGAGTCCACCATGAGTTCTGGGTAAACCTATGATGAAATCCATGTCGATACTCTCCCACTTCCATTCAGGTATGTCCAGGGGTCTGAGTACACCCGCAGGATGACGATGTTCTGCTTTCACTTGTTGACATGTGAGGCAGTGCGCGGCTGCTCACCACCTCACGCTTCATGTTGGGCCACCAAAATGACCTTTTCATGTCTTGGTACATCTTGGTTTTGCCTGGATGAATGGTGTATTTAGTCTTGTGGGCTTCATCCATCAGCTTCCTCTTCAACTCTTCGTCATCAGGCACACATGTCCTGGCTTGAAACAATAGTCTCCCATCCTCAGTGATGGAGAAATCGGGTATGTCAGCTATGGTCTCCTTGACTCGGATTAGAATGGGATCATTGGCTTGTTGCTCTCTGATCTCGACAAGATGTCGGGTTGAGCTCTAAGGTTAGCTACTAACACTTGATCACTTCTCTCTGCTCAATGTTTAGATCCAGATTAGCGAATTGCTAAAGTAATTGCATCTCACCCATGACTAAGCAAGATAAGGATGCTACTGGCTTTCTACTAAGTGCATCAGCTACCACATTACCTTTTGCCTGGGTGGTATTGAGTATTGAATATTGAATCAAAGTCTTCAGTTACTCCAGCCATCTTCTTTGTCTCTATTGAGCCCCTTCTAGGAAAATAGATTCTTCAAACTCTTGTGGTCGAAGTAGACGATGAACTGTTCTCCATATAAATAATGCCTCCAAATCTTAAGTGCAAATACCACATCAGCTAGCTCTAAGTCATGGAAAGGATATTGACTTCATGAGGCTTCAACTGTCTTGATGAATAGGCTATAACCTTCTCATTCTGCATTAGCACGCAGCCTAGACCGATTCCAAATGCATCAGTGTAGACTGAGAATCCCTTCGCCCCGACTAGTAATGCGAGGACAGGTGCAGATTCAAGCATTGCTTCAGTGTCTGAAAGCTCTTCTCGCACTCCTTGCTCCAAACATAGGGGTTTCTCTTTTCCGCGTAAGGCGACTAAGGGTAAAACTATCTTGGAGAAGTCTTTTATAAACTATCTGTAGTAGCCAGCCAGTCTAAGAAAGCTTCTAATCTCAGTGACATGGTCGGTCTCTCCCAGTTGAGTACAGCTTCTTCTACCTTGAAGATCGACAGCGATACCATCCTTTGATATGACATGGCCTAGGATGACACCTCCTCGAGCTAGAATTCACACTTGCTTAATTTGGCGTAAAGTTTGTGTCGTGCAAGATTTGTGGAGCGATCCTCAGATGCTCCCAGCTCTTCCTTAGTCTTTGAGTATATGAGAATATCATCAATAAAAACTACGACGAACTTGTCGAGGTAGGGCTGATAGATGTTGTTCATCAGTTGCATAAAAGCTACAGGAGCATTGGTTAGTCCAAAAGGCATGACTACAAATTCATATGACCGTACCTGCTCCTGAAAGCTATCTTGTAAATATCTGCATCTTTAATCCTCATTTGATGATATCTCGATCTAAGGTCAATCTTAGAAAAGTATTTAGCTCTTGATATTTGACCAAACAGTTCATCAACACGAGGCAGAGGTATTTGTTCTTGATAGTCAGATGATTTAGCTGCCTATAGTCGATATATAATCTCATGGATCCGTCCTTCTTCTTGACAAAGAACTTCTTCCCCCAAGGAGAAGTAACTTGGTCTGATAAAACCCTTTTCCAGTAATTCCATTAATTGCTCCTTCAACTCTTCTAATTCAGCAGGGGACATTCTGTAGGTTTGTCGTGACACCGGTGCAGCTACAGGTATAAATCAATCGAGAAATTAACATCTCGTTCAGGTGGAATGCCTGGCAGCTCATCGGGGAACACATCGGGGTACTCTTGCACTATATGTATGTCAGATATCTTGGATGCTTTCTTTTTTACAACTATGGCGGCAAGAAATGCCACACACCCCTTTTCTTATCATGTTCGGTGCCTTAATAGCAGAGACGAGAGACAATGCCTCTTGTGTCTACGTCTCGTAAAGGTCGCTTTGAGAATCACTAAAGGAGATTTCCCTCTTCTATAGTCTACACAAGCCCCATAAGTGGATAGCCAATCAGCTCCCAGAATGACATCGTAGCCCTCCATGGGCATACAGATCATGTCGGCTCTAAGCTTGAGTTCACCAATCATAAACATCAGCTAATGGAAAATATTTGTTTAATTGAGCTTTCTCCTCCAAAGGTGTAGTGACAGGCACAATCAAACTCCATGGATACTGGTTTTTCATTTAATATATCGAAAATGCTTGTGTATGAACGAATGTGTTGAGCTAGTATCAAACAAAACAAATGTTGACTGGAAAGACAGGTAGTGTACCTTCCACAACTCCACCTTCCTCGGTTGTCTCTACTACTCGTGCAGCCTGCAGTCGCTAGGCTTCTTTTGTCCCATAGATACTTCTCATTTTCCTTGAGCAGTGGGCAATCGGGGATGCGATGCTCTCGACTCCCACAACATAGGCATGCGCCTACCTTTCTCCAGCATTCTTCTGCAGTGTGACCTAGCTTGTCACAGTGCTTGCATCTTGGCTTGTTGGGTGCAGTGTGGTGAAGACTTTGGGCTTCCGCTCTTGACTTGGCCCGTCGGTAATGCTTAACGGCCTTTTCTTGCCGTTGGTGGGCTTGCTTGGTGCTCCAGATGTCTGTTCCTTCTTGACCATCCTGCCCTTGATGCGCTCGCTGAGGTCGGTCACATCTTTCGGTAACTGAGCTTTCTTGACCATTTTTGGATAGGTCTGGATATCCAGGGGTGCCAGTTGAGTGATATATGTGGGCCTGATCCCATTAAGAAAGCGTTTCGCCTTCATTCTCTCGGTGCCGACAAGATGATTGGCATATTGTGCCAACCGTGAGAATTGTGCTTCATACTCGGCGACTGTGAGGATCCTCTATTTCAAGGCAACAAATTCAGAGGCTTTCCTTTCTTGAACTCGTTCAGAGAAATATTTGGAGTTGAAGTGCTCCTTAAATTCATTCCAGGTAAATTGTGCATCCACCCTTGTTGCTTCAATGGACTCCCACCACGCACGGGCATCCCTTTCTAACTGAAATGTTGCAAGTAGTAGCTTGTCTCCATCCGCGCATTTCATGACGTGGAAAATGCATTCAATCTCTTTTAGCTAGTTCTCTGCCTCGTCGAGATCAGTGATCCCACTGAAACGAGGCGGGTTCAGATTGTGAAAATTTCTGTACAGAACTCCTGCTCCACGATTACCATTGGCTTCAGCAGCCTGAAGTAGGGGTGAACACGGTCCGGTTCGGTTCGGTTCACCCCATTTTTTGGTGAACCGAAACCGAACCGAACCGAACCGGTTCGGTTCGTTTAAACCGAAGTTTAATTCCATTATATACGCAACTGTATATCTGGCATGGTGGTGAAGGCGTCGGATGTTATACCTAGTGGTTAGGGGTTCGAATCTCATTTTGGACAAAAATGCTCACTTTTAAACATGTTTTTCATATAAAAACTTGTTGGCGGAAGAGAGGAATCGAACTCCTCTCACCGCGCTCACCTCTGCCCTTTCTTACCAACTGGGCTATTACTATTTGAGTACATAATATACATATTATATATATATTCGGTTTATTTCGGTTCCACAATGTGGAACCGAACTGAACCAGTTAGATGCCCAACCCGAACCGAACCGAACCGGTCGGTTCGGTTCGGTTTTTTCGGTTGGACCAAATTATGAACACCCCTAGCCTGAAGTAATGCCTGGGTGAGCTTCTGGATGGTGTGTTGCATATCATGGAGTTGTGCATGCTCCGCTTCCATTGCTAGTGTTTAAGTCCCTTCAAAAGAGAACTTTTAATGTAAGATATTGAGGTTGCACTAAGTTTGTGCGTATGTGAGTTTATTTTATCTTATTACCCATAGTTCTACCCATCTCACATAAGTATGGAATTGGACTTTAAGTCAAGGTAGCTCAAAACTAGATCATCCTATACTTAAGAATAACCTGGGCTCTGATACCACAAAACTGTAATGCCCCGACACGGAATATCGGAGCGGAATTACAGTTATTAAATAGTATCGAGCGAGTAAATAAACATCAAACCATTGCACAATTGAAATAAAACCAAAAGTAATCCAACTTAATTAATATTCCATCAACTAACTATTACAATCACTAATCAGAGTCAAAACTGTTGGCCCTTCTGGTACAGCAACAAGCTAACCTAGAGGGGGTGAATAGGTTTTTCTAAAATCTGAAATAGAAACTTAAACACAGAAAATTAACACTTGAAAGTTTGGTTAGTTTAGTGTGATAAAGAGTAGCAGTGCGGAAGCAAATAAACAATCACACAAATGACACAGAATTTATCCTGGTTCGGCCCTTCCCACATGGAAGTCCTACGTCCAGTCCCCAAGCAACCTCTTGGGATTTTACTAACCAAGGGTACAATCCCCCTCAAGGACAATACAACACCCAGCACCCCAGCTGTTCTTCTTCTCCTTCCCGGGCAAGAAGGCAGCCCACTTCTCTTACAGGTAAAGAAGCCAACCTCCTGGTACAAACCCCAGTGCAGTTCTGCTAGACACAAACCTCTAGCTAGGTTCTACACTGTATACAGTCCTACAACTGGACAAAGATCTTTCTTAGAAAAGAAAGAACACGGTTGAGAGTTGGAGCAGATGAAAACCAACTAAAAGAAACTCTCAGCTAAAAGACTCTCTCCCCCAGATTACAAGATGCACACAGAGAGAGTGAAGAGAGGAGGAGAGCTTGAATGCTTGAGTTCTTCAGTTGCTTGAACACTTCTTTTTGGCTCAAGCTCTTTCTCTCTTTTCCTTTGAGTGTATGTGGCGTTGAGGTTCCTCACTGGTTGTACACTCCTTCAAAGATCTTCAGGAAAGCTCATTGTTTGTTCTTCAGCCATGCTTCATCTTTTATATGAGCAATTTGAATAAATCCGTTGGAGTTCTAGTCGTTGCTCATCTTCTCTTTCTTCTGATAATTGTGGTCTACGAGGTCTGCAAGCATAGAAAAAGTGTTTAGATAAAAGAGTGTTTCTGTCAAAAAGGTCCATACCTCTATGTTTACTGTTGCCACCCAGAAGTAGTAAGTGACCACCTTTTTGTTGGCAGGAAAAGAGATCTAGAGAGATAAGCAAAAAGATCTCCTATCAGAAAGATAGAAGATTACGTAAATCAATAATATATGACTTTTTCACTAGATGCCAAAAGACACTTTGAAATATAAAAGAAATCTATGTTTAAATGATCGAATCTATGTTTGAGTGACCAAATCAATGTTTTTAAAAGTCAATCCATGTTTGAGTGACCAAATCTATGTTTTTACAAGCGAATCCATGTTTGAGTGACCAAATCCATGTTTTTACAAGCGAATCTATGTTTGAGTGACCAAATCCATGTTTCACTTATGAAATCCTTATGAGAGCAAATCCATGTTTCACTTATCAAATCTTTATGAGAGCAAATCCATGTGAGAGCAAATCCATGTTTCACTTATCAAATTCTTATGAGAGTAAATCGATGTGAGAGCAAATCGATGTTTCACTTACCAAATCGATGTGAGAGGCAAATCGATGTTTCACTTACCAAATCGATGTGAGAGGTAAATCGATGTTTCACTTACCAAATCAATGTGAGAGGCAAATCGATGTTTCACTTACCAAATCGATGTGAGAGGCAAATCGATGTTTCACTTACCAAATCGATGTGAGAGTGAATCCTTATGAGAGCGAATACTTATGAGAGCAAATCACACATCAATAATGTCATAAAATTATATTTATTAGAAAAACATGATATTTAATTTATTATTAGAAAAACATGATATTAATTATATTTAATATTTAATTAATCATATAAATTTATATTTAGTAGGAAAACTTGATATTAAATGGATTTAATAATATTTATTTAATCATAAATTTTGTTTTCACCAAAATATAAGGGTTAAATATAGAGTGGTTCAACAATCTCCCCATTTTTGGTGATGACAAAATTTATAAGAATTTTCTGACACAAATACTAGGCATAGAAAATACAGAAAATTCATAGAGCATACATACTCTCCCCCTTTTTCTCACTAACCAAAAAGTAAGGATCTTACCATGCATTCTCTCCCCTTTGTGAAAATTTCTTATCATTGAGGGGTTCAACAATGATTGACATTAGTAGATAACTTTCCCTTAGTCTAAGCTCCCCCTTAGTCTGAGCTCCACCTGAATGAGATACTCTACCTAAAAGAGACTTGCAAATAATTGTTAGTAATATTAATATTTAAAAAATAAATAAATTAATAACTACTCCCTCTTCAGATATGAGTTGGATGAAGAGCTGGCAGTCATCAGTGCCTTGAGCATCCTTGATCCTGATGCTCCAAGGCTATCCTGCAAATAAACTACTTAGTAGTAGGTACCCAAATCGTTTTGGGTCCTTGATGGTTAGATGCATGAAAGTAACCTTTAGGAATCCAAACTAAGTGCCTTGTTGTGTAGGTATTTACTGTGTGTCCTAATTTATTGTAATGAGAACAACAATGAATATAAATTGTTTTACCGTTTTTATTATCTTTGTACTGTCTGTTTAGAACACAATTTTTGGAAACCTTTTCTTTTATAGGGACCTTTTTTTGAGGCATCTTGGTTTCTTTTACAAATTTTGGTAATGGACATTTTTTTAGGAATTATGACTTGTTTTCCTTTTTCAGGAGGTATGTAACCAAGCCCTTGTTCGTTATTTCCAGATTTTGATCCGTTTAAGCATAGGGTTAAAGATGTTTTCCCTTTAGTTAATTTTCTAACTAATTCTTTTAAATACAAATTTTCTTCAGTTAGAGTTTTTAATTTTTCTTCTAACTCTAACTTCTCATTATTCTTACTTTTCAAATCTTCATTTAAAAGATATTTATTATCTTTACATTCTTTTAATTGTTCTTCTAATTGTTCCATTTCTGATTTAAGATCAGAATTAGTGTTTTCCAACAAGTAAGGTTGTTCTTGATATTTTTCAATTCTTTTACAACAACTTTGCGTTTATCATAAAGTTCATTAAAACTTGTTCTAAATCTTCAGATTCTGATCCTGAATCTGTGCAAGAATCAAAAGATGAGTTAGAATGTACCTCATCTAGTCCTACTATGAGGGCTAGATTTACCTGCTCTTTCTCCGATTCTGAGCTTGATGATTCTGAGCTTGTGGCCTCATCATTGTCCCAAGCAGCCGCCATAGCTTTTCTTTTGAATTTCTTGTGCTACTTCTTGGATTTTCTAGTTGACCAGCCTTCTTGAGTTTAGGACAATCTGGTCTTAGATGTCCAGGTTTTCTGCATTCATAACAGACTGGTTCTTTTTCCTTTCTCTCTTTCTTTTGAATCCTTCTTGATCCATTTTTCTTCTTCTTAAGAATTTTCTGAAGCTTGGACAGTACTTCATCTACGTCACTGTCTTTAGAATCTGCATTTTTGGAACTAGAAGAAGAAGAAGTAGAAAGAGTAGCTGCAACTTTAAGAGCATTAATACATTTTTTCTTTGATGAGCTTTCAGATAATCGCTCCATATTAATTTCATGTGTCATGAGGGAACCTATTAAGTTATCAATAGAAAGTTTGGTTAAGTCATGGTTTTCTTCAATAGCAGTTACTTTAGGTGTCCATGAAAGAGTTAAGGACCTAAGTATCTTTCTAACAATTTTCTCATCAGAAAGATTTTGCCAAGAGAACTCAAACCAACTACTATGCTCGAAAATCTATTATACATCTGAGTGATATTTTCATTTGGAAGCATTTTAAATTGCTCATATTGTGGGACAAGAATATCTATCCTAGTTTGTTTTACTTTATCTGTTACTTCATAAGTTATTTGCAGTTTATCCCACATTTCTTTTGCAGATTTACAAGCAGATACTCTACTAAATTCCTTTTGGATAAAGCACAACATAAATAGTTCTTAGCTTTAAAATTTAATGATAATTTATTTTTATCAGTTGTAGTAATGGCAGTAGTACCTTCAACAGGAACAATAACAAAATCACCTACCTCTATTACCTGCCACAGATCAAAGTCTGTACCTCGAATGAAGCATTCCATTCGCATCTTCTAATATTGGTAGTCCTCTCCATCAAAGAATGGAGGTCTGGTGACTGATTGACCTTCAACATGTCCTTGAGCTGCCATGGATCTTCTCTAAGATCGTTGAATCTTCTTGAATGATCAGAGAACCTCGCTCTGATACCACCTGTTGGCCCTTTTGGTACGGCAGCAAGCTAACCTAGAGGGGGTGAATAGTTTTTTCTGAAATCTGAAATAGAAACTTAAACACAGAAAAATAACACTTGAAAGTTTGGTTAGTTTAGTGTGATAAAGAGTAGCAGTGCGGAAGCAAATAAACAATCACACAAATGACACAAGGAATTTATCTTGGCCCTTCCCACATGGAAGTCCTATGTCCAGTCCCCAAGCAACCTCTTAGGATTTTACTAACCAAGGGTACAGTCCCCCTCAAGGACAATACAACACCCAGCACTCCAGCTAGTCTTCTTCTCTTTCCCGGGCAAGAAGGCAGCCCACTTCTCTTACAGGTAAAGAAGCCAACCTCCTGGTACAAACCCCAGTGCAGTTCTGCTAGACACAAATCTCTAGCTAGGTTCTACACTGTATACAGTCCTACAGCTAGACAAAGATCTTTCCTAGAAAAGAAAGAACATAGCTGGGAGTTGGAGCAGATGAAAACCAACTAAAAGAAACTCTCAGCTAAAAGACTATCTCCCCCAGATTACAAGATGCACACAGAAAGAGTGAAGAGAGGAGGAGGAGCTTGAATGCTTGAGTGCTTCAGTTGCTTGAACACTTCTTTTTGGCTCAGGCTCTTTCTCTCTTTTCCTTTGAGTGTATGTGGCGTTGAGGTTCCTCACTGGTTGTACACTCCTTCAAAGATCTTCAGAAAAGCTCATTGCTTGTTCTTCAGCCATGCTTCATCTTTTATATGAGCAATTTGAATAAATCCGTTGGAGTTCTAGTCGTTGCTCATCTTTTCTTTCTTCTGATAATTTGTGGTCTACGAGGTCTGCAAGCATAGAAGAAAGTGTTTAGATAAAAGAGTGTTTCTGTCAAAAAGGTTCATACCTCTATGTTTACTGTTGCCACCCAGAAGTAGTAAGTGACCACCTTTTTGTTGGCAGGAAAAGAGATCTAGAGAGATAAGCAAAAAGATCTCCTGTCAGAAAGATAGAAGATTACGTAAATCAATAATATATGATTTTTTTCACTAGATGCCAAAAGACACTTTGAAATATAAAGAAAATCTATGTTTAAATGATCGAATCCATGTTTGAGTGACCAAATCCATATTTTTACAAGCGAATCCATGTTTGAGTGACCAAATCCATATTTTTAAGAGCGAATCCATGTTTGAGTGACCAAATCCATGTTTTTACAAGCGAATCCATGTTTGAGTGACCAAATCCATGTTTCACTTATCAAATCCTTATGAGAGCAAATCCATGTGAGAGCAAATCCATGTTTCACTTATCAAATCCTTATGAGAGTAAATCCATGTGAGAGCAAATCCATGTTTCACTTATCAAATCCTTATGAGAGCAAATCGATGTTTCACTTACCAAATCGATGTGAGAGGCAAATCGATATTTCACTTACCAAATCGATGTGAGAGGCAAATAGATGTTTCACTTGCCAAATCGATGTAAGAGGCAAATCGATGTTTCACTTACCAAATCGATGTGAGAGTGAATCCTTATGAGAGCGAATTCTTATGAGCGCAAATCCTTATGAGAGCAAATCACACATCAATAATGTCATAAAATTATATTTATTAGAAAATATGATATTTAATTTATTATTAGAAAAACATGATATTAAATATATTTAATATTTAATTAATCATGTAAATTTATATTTAGTAGGAAAACTTGATATTAAAGGTATTTAATAATATTTAGTTAATCATTAATTTTGTTTTCACCAAAATATAAGGGTTAAATATAGAGTGGTTCAACAAAAACTAGAGCCCATAGTACTTTATTTAAAATCAAATTATTACATAATGACTAACTAAACTGACTAACTACTAAGCATTGGTTGTCGAAACGGGTCACTTCTGAGCATCCTCCTTAGTCCCTTCCTCGTGAGTGTGGTAATCTCCATCAGACTCACCTGAAACACATGAAATAATAATACAGGATGAGCGATCAACGCTCAGTAGGACTTAATATCTCGTATGAACAAGTATGCTTTAAATTATTAATGTCTTAGAAGGCAGGGTAACTAGAGAGCATAGTCACGTAGAGCAAGGTAACGATAACAAGATAACAATAGCACTTGTACAGGAAAAATAGCACAACGAGTAATGATAATGGAATGGCCATGTAATGATATAGCACATAAAATTGCACAACGGTGCACTAGTAACGATAGCACTTGTATAGATAGCACTTGAATAGATAGCACTGGAATAGATAGCATTTTGATTGTCATAGATTAAATCTTGATAGTATAATGGCACTGGATGTATGTCAACATCCTAATCATTTTAACTCCCATGAGCAAATGGCACTTTTTGGGCACTCCTCCCAAGACCAGATCGGGTCCTATTGCACTGGCATAAGTCATATTTCTTATCTTAGACAATCATATAGATGGCAAAATAGAGTACCAAGAATAGATGAGAACAGTAGATGAAATAGACGAGATGGTAGAGTGAAAGTGAACAAATGAGAGTACAAGGATAGTAGATGAGACAGGGACGTAATCGTAAAACCACGATAAACAATGATAGTCACAGTTGCACAGCACACCGTCATGTGCCGGCAGTCTAGTAGAAGTCACCACCGCCCACTAGTCGTGCTATGAACACAGACTAGATGGTCCGGCGTGATCACAAGGTAAGAAGGAAATACACTAAGGCGGTTGGATCGTGCTGATCCCTAAGGGTGTAACGGGTTTTAAGGGTACAACCAGCTCGTCGACAATGGACGTGCGCCAAAGCTAAGGAGACTTACGAAGGCCTTGACAAGGAGTCCCTGGTCCTGTTAGGAGTATTCCCAATGGAGAGGTGGTCCATGCCAAGAGAAAGTGTGTAGCGAAACATTGTTCGTCTTGCCTCGAGTGCTCGATGGCCGAGGGACGCGATAACGGTGTACAAAACATGCGAATAAAATGAAGACAAGTATCATTTAATAATTAGAAAATTAAGTGAGTAATTATACTTAATTACTAGAAACATTATTGACTAATTTAATAAGGTCTCATGGCAAACATTTATGTTAAGTGTGTGCAAGTGTAATTAAATCATGAGAGCATGAATAGTTGTGCACATGGCTTTTAAACTCATTAATTTCATGTAAATATTACTCATTAATAGTTAACAAGTCGAATTATTCATGACAGTGCTTAATTAAGGCTAAACAAGATTTAAACGGCATAAATAGCGGGGTTATATAAGCAATTTAAGGTTTTGGACCTCACAATCAGATCGCAACGTCGGCTGTTGTCGCGTTCAGTTCGCAACAGGGGTAGCTGACACATTGACTGGACAAGTCGCAACGGGCTTAACCGACGCGTTCAGGTCGCGACGGGTCGATCCGACGCATTCAGGTGCCAGCCGAGACGCCGACGCGATGACGCGTATGCGCATCGCGACCAGTCGGGGTGGTGCGTCCAGGTCGGGCCGACCTGCCGAGCAGGTCGCGACGCAGGGTCTCGTCTCGTTCAGAACACGACGTGACACTCTGTCGTGACGAGGTTGAGAACGCAACATATTGGACCGTCGCATTCTCAGAGCCTCGGCCCGAGCTCTAGCAGATGGTGCAGGACCCCTTTGGATTTGGTCCATGCCATCCAAACTTGACACAATGCACTTTAAAAACCCATAACAAATCGCATACACCACGAAAAATCATGAAATCAGTCTTGAATGAAACTAGACATATAGATCTACCACTGGGCATGAGTAATTAGAAAATAGACTTGTATAGAGCATGCTTTAATTAGGTTACTTTTCGGTGACCTAAACATGTACAGTCATGAAAAATGAATTAATTGGCAATGGATGCATGGTGAAAATTGGGGAAAACATGATCATTAGAACCCTAACATGATGCAATATTTATGATAAAAATTTCATGGTATGAGATCAAGTAGATTTATGGATTTAAAACAAACATGAGGGTTCGGGTACATGGAGTTGACAGGGATTGATACATTAATACTCCATCATGAAGCAACGAAAATTGGGGAAACCATAGGGTTTTGATAGAGGGGATCAAGATCTATCTAAGGTCGGGTTTAATTAGATTGAGCTTGAGAGATTGCCTATCTTTTTGTGCTGTTATGAAAACCTAGGGTTGATGACGAAGAAGAAGAGAGAACCTCCTTGCTCCAAGCCCTTCCTCTCCTTGCTCCTTGTCCTCAACCCTCTCTCTTCGTCCTCTACAGCCCCAACAACGAAATGAGGCTTGGTAGATACGAATTAGGGGTGTTTTAGCTAGTGTAAGAGTCCTAAAACCTTAAAACTCTTCTCTCCTCTTCAAACTCCGAATTTACATAATTATCACCCTATTTTTTAGTCATTATCTACCTAAAAGGATAGGGAAGAGGTCCAATTTCGTGGCCAAGGGGTTAGGATGGGATGAGGACTCCTCCTTTGGATAAATATGGGTTAATTTAATGCTTATCTTAACCTTTTTTAATTTATTAATTAATTAGGTACGAAATTAGCTTAATTATTTCCCATCTAAAGATGGGCTCTTCACTTTGGGCTCATTCTATTTTGTTTGGACCACTAGTATAACACATTACTAATTTAGCTTAATAGATATTAATTTAATTCTCTTACTTCAATTATTCCCCCATTATTCTAATCTATATCTATATATATTACTAAAACTCAAACCTGACCCTGCCATATTAGAGCGCCACCTCTGCAATCCCTCCCCACTCTCTTTCTCTCTCCTCTTACTCTCAACCGACACTCCATCTCCAGCAAAAAAATACGTTTAAAATATAAAAAAAAAAAAAAAAACCAACACCCCTCTCCACTATGCAGTTCCACTCTCTTTCTCTCTCCTCTCACCCACTCTCTCTGCCTCTCAACCGCCACTCCATCTCCAGCAAAAAGATACGTTTAAAATAAAACCAACACACCCCTCCGCCATATCATATTTTTCTACAATTATCAACTACGCAATAGTGTGTTTGGCCAATAACAGATCACCATTATACATAATTTTTTAATAATTTTTTTTAAATATATATATATATATACATTGGAAAACATAACGTTACATAATTATATTTTTAAAAATAATTTTTAAAACTAAGCAGAAAAAATGAATCGTTGTCTACTGTAGCGCTACTGTAGCTACTGTAGCGCCAATAGTAGCGCTACAGTACTGATCTCAAATATTTGAAGAAGAAAAAAATATTTCACCCAACCCTCTCTTCCTCTACAGCACGTCGGCGAAAAAAAAGCTCTCTCCGCCATGCCTTCACTCTGTGAACGTGGAAGATGGCTCTCTCAACCCACAATCCTTCCATACTTCAAAAAAAACAACCGTAAATGAGTCAGTTTCAACCAACTTTCTTCCTTTACTCCGTGCCCTGCTGTTCGCTCGCCTGCATGTCGTTCCTGTCTGTGTTTGCCCACTGTCATCGGTTCCCGCCGTGTTGTTGGTCCATGGATAATTAAGTTTTCCATTTCTGCTTTCTTCCGTCGGACTACTCTGCAGTTCTATTTTCTGCAACAGGTAGGTTGTCATGTCCTAACACAGAATCTTTGCCTTTATCTTCATGTTCCTTTTCTATAATAATTCTCTTACTTTTTTTTTTTTTTTCATCTCCTTTTCCAACCAGAAGCACCACACTTTCTACTTCTGCAGCGACAGGTGAAGCCACATTCATCTTCCTAGAACTATACAAGTAAGTCTATCGTTTGTCTTTCTCTTCATGTTCTTTTTCTATAATAATTCTCTTACTTTGTCTTTATGTTCATCTCCTTTTCCAACCAGAAGCACCACACTTTCTACTCAATTCACCTATTGTGCGGACGGCCAGTGCTATTTCCACAGCAACACGTGAAGCCACTTATATCTTCCTACAAGTATGTTATTCACCATAAACCCTCAAATACTCTCATCATGACTTCTTTAGTTAATATTTTTTCATATATCTCATTTGTTAAATACTCCCATTGACACCGTTGAAAATCTCAATTTGGAACAAAGTTACTGCTATCAAATGGTGAAGAATGGGGATTTGATGAGCAATAGAATATGAGGTCATTTGATGCTGTCCGTATGAAGTTTAGAAGGCTTCTTTTTAGCAACTTAATTGAGCTTTTCAACCCTCCATTAGAATTAGAATCGGGTGATTTTTAGAAGACATCCTTCACAGCACTCTCCTTCTTCCGCGACTGAAAATACCCCGAGAAGGGTTTGGCGTGAATCCCTGACTTGAAGGCCTCCCCGCCATCGCCCTTGCTTCTGTCAGTTCTTCCTCCCTCTGGTGGAGGTCCTTCCCTGTGCACGCTCTGCCTTCTCCCTTCTCCAGTAAAGCCCGCCAACGCCTGTTCTCCAACCCGCCGCCCTGCCTCTCTCCCTCTCCAGCCCCCACGTCGTCCGCGAGCGCGACGCCTCGTACTGCCGAGACCACCCCTCCCGTGCCGTTAGCCGCACCCGGTCACCGTGTCTGTTAAGTTTAATTCTGTGTTTATTCTGTGTTTAAATGCTTCCGTTTTTGGCAGGCCGTGCGTTTTGACAGGCCATGTTTTGAGCGGCCCTCTTGTCCGGGTCATGCGGTACATAGGAGAGTGTGGGGGGAGCATTTAATGTTGGGCATTTAATGCTCCCGTTACCAAAGGCTACCCACGATCACCCTTTATGTGGGTTGTGCGTTTTTGGCCAATTATGGCTTCTGTTCTGTGTTTTTAAATAGGAGAAAGATATCAAAAAATGTTGTACGGTTTTTGCAGCACGAATCCTCCTGTTCAAGTGTGTGTGTGGTTTTTTCTAACATTTGGTAACAGAGCTTCGTTGGTGATCTGAGGCAAGATGTCAGCCCCACACGGCGATCACTCTCTGACGCCGACAAGGGAAGATCGACGTAGATCTCCGTCTCCTCCTCCGCGCCGACAGCGGCACCGTGACACTGGTGGCCGCGAGATCGTCGTTCAGCGCGTCGTGAAGGAAGTCGGGGGATTAGCGGCCTACCCAACGCTGACGCGGACCAACTACGGCGACTGGTCTCTCATGATGAAGGTGATGCTTCAGGCACGCGGCCTCTGGGACGCCGTCGAGACCGGCGGCGCTGAGCTGCAGGAGGATAGGATGGCGCTGGAGGCCATCCTACGAGCCGTTCCCCCGGAGATGATCTCCACACTTGCTGTCAAGGAAAGCGCGAAGGAGGCATGGGACGCTGTGAAGACCATGCGCGTCGGCATCGATCGAGTGCGCAAGGCCAAAGCGCAGCAGCTCCGAAAGGAGTACGAAGGCATCGGCTTCCGTGATGGCGAGACAATGGACGACTTCACGATGCGGCTCACTGGGATCGTCAACCAATTGAGCATTCTCAGCGACCCGGAGCCGTCTCAAAAGGTGGTCGAAAAATTCCTACGTGTGGTACCATCCATGTACTCCCAAATCGCCCTCTCCATTGAGACCCTGCTCGACCTCTCAACACTCTCGATTGAGGAGGTGACCGGGAGACTCAAGGCGGTTGAAGATCGCTTCCTCGCATCAACTACCAAGGGAGATGACGGGAAGCTCTTGCTCACGGAGGAGGAGTGGATCAAGCGCATGAAGGAGAAGAAGCAGGGGGAGGGACCTTCTGGCGGTTCCAAGTCTGGGAACCGACGCCGCAAACCAATGAGGAGGAAGCCTGATGTCTATGGCATGGGCGATGGCAAGCCTGGCGCGGGTCGTGACGTCTCAAAGGACAAGTGTCACAACTGCGGCAAGATTGGCCATTGGGCCAGAGAGTGCCGCAGCAAGCCGAAGTGGGCGGAACAAGCTCACCTCACGAAAGGCGAGGATGACGAGCCCACGCTCTTGATGGCAAGCGTCCACGTCAACTCCGACTCTCCACCGTCGCTGAAGACATATCCACTACAGCTTGTAGAGGAAAAGGTCTTCGCTCAGCTGGACATGGTGGAGGAGTGCGACACCAACATGTGGTACCTCGACACCGGTGCAACAAACCACATGACCGGGTCTCGTGCTGCCTTCTCCGAGCTCGACTCCAACATCCACGGCACCGTCAAGTTCGGGGATGGATCTGTCGTCGACATAAAGGGACGCGGAACGGTCCTGTTCGCGTGCAAGACTGGAGAACACCGCGCTCTCACGGAGGTGTACTACATCCCGCAGCTCACCTCCAACATCATCAGCATTGGGCAGCTCGACGAGAATGGGTGCCAGGTGCTAATCGACGGCGACACCTTGAGGATCCACGACCAAGAGAGGCGGCTGCTAGCTCGAGTCAAGCGCTCCCCAAACCGACTGTACATGCTCAAGCTCGACATCACGCAACCGGTGTGTCTGTCGGCTAGAAGCTCCAAGGACGCATGGCATTGGCACGCGAGGTACGGTCATCTGAATTTTCAGGCACTGCGCAAGCTCGCTCAGCATGCCATGGTGCGAGGGCTGCCACAGATCGCTCAGGTGGAGCAGATCTGTGACAGCTGCCTCGCTGGGAAGCAAAGACGGGCATCCTTTCCGGCGCAAGGGAAGTACCGAGCTGAGCACGTCCTCGACCTCGTCCACGGCGACATATGCGGGCCAATCTCGCCGACGACGCCGAGCGGCAACCGCTACTTCCTGCTCCTGGTAGATGACAAGAGCAGGTACATGTGGCTCACCCTTCTCGCGAGCAAGGATCAAGCCCTAGCAGCGATCAAGCGCTTCCAAGCCTTGGCGGAGGTGGCATCGGGGCGCAAGCTCAAGGTGCTCTGCACTGACCGCGGCGGCGAGTTCACCTCGGCAGAGTTTGCTGAGTACTGCGCCGAGCGCGGTGTGCAGAGGCAGCTCACGGCCCCCTACTCTCCACAACAGAACGGAGTCGTCGAACGCCGAAATCAGACCGTCGTCGCCATGGCTCGGAGCATGCTGAAAGCAAAGGGTCTACCTGCGACTTTTTGGGGAGAAGCTGTCTCCACTGCTGTCTTCCTCCTCAACCGTGCGCCGACACGAAGCGTTGATGGGATGACGCCATATGAGGCCTGGTATGGCAAGCGACCAGCGGTGCACTTCCTCCGCACGTTCGGCTGCATCACGCACGTCAAGAACGTGAAGCCGCACCTGAAGAAGCTGGACGACCGGAGCACGCCAATGATCTTCATTGGGTACGAGCCGGGATCCAAGGCATACCGTGTGTTCGACCCCACCGACGAACATGTGTACGTGAAACACAGCGTTGTCTTCGACGAATCGGCAAAATGGGACTGGGAGACCCATGGCGAGAAAGGTGCGGTGATATGTAATGAACCATTCAATGTTGAGTTCTCTAGAGTGTCTGAACCAGGTAAATCTGATGGACGTGGCCAAGAAAGCCGTACACCACCTCATTCTAGCTCGCCTGTCGGTGGACGTTCGCCCGCAGCAGCGCCAGTCAACGCAGAGGTGCCGCCGTCGACTCCTGGTGACGTGGCGGGGACCCCTGCTACAAGCACATATGCGACCTCGAGCGCATCGACGCCCGCTGCCACAGGCGCGCACGCCAGGTCGCCCATGGCCACAGTTGAGTTCGTCTTGCCACCATCCGATGCGGCGGCGTCACTCGACGAGGAGCACGACGATGCCCCGCTGCGGTTCCGCACCATCACCAACATCATCGGGTCATCTGCTGCTCCAGCTCCAGGCCATGCGTCATGTGAACTCGACGACGGCGACGAGCTGCACTTCACCACGGCTGACGAGCCGACCTCTTTCGGCGAGGCCGAGCAGCACCAAAGCTGGCGCAAGGCGATGCTTGAGGAGATGAAGTCCATTGAGGACAACGCCACCTGGAAGCTAGTTGACCTCCCCTCCGGGCACCGACCCATTGGGCTCAAGTGGGTCTTCAAGGTGAAGCGCGATGAACATGGTGCCTTTGTGAAGCACAAGGCGCGGCTCGTCGCGTGAAGGGCTATGTGCAACGTCTGGGGATCGACTTCGAGGAAGTGTTCACCCCCGTGGCACGGATGGAGTCCGTGCGGCTGCTGTTGGCTTTGGCAGCACATGAAGGTTGGCAAGTCCATCACATGGATGTAAAGTCGGCGTTCCTCAACGGCGACCTAACAGAAGAGGTGTACATGGCCCAACCCCCGGGCTTCATTTGTGAGGGACGTGAGCACAAGGTGCTCAAGTTGCGGAAGGCTCTGTATGGGTTGCGCCAAGCGCCGAGGGCATGGAACTCCAAACTGGACATCAGCCTCGTCAAGCTCGGGTTCTTGCGAAGCACCGTGGAGCATGCCGTGTACGGGCGTGGAGAAGGTGCCTCCCGGCTCCTTGTCGGCGTGTACGTGGACGATCTGGTCATCACACTGGATCAAATGAGCGTGAGATTTGCAGGTTCAAGGAGGAGATGCATAGCATGTTCAAGATGAGCGATCTCGGACTCCTAAGCTACTACTTAGGAATTGAGGTCCATCAACGCGCGGACGGCATCACAATCAACCAGGCGGCATACGCGCACAAGATCTTGGAGAACAGCGGCATGGGCGACTGCAACCCTTGTCAGGTGCCCATGGAGGCGCGCCTGAAGTTGAGCAAGCAAAGTGCAAGCCCGCTAGTGGATGCAACCAAATATCGGAGCATCGTTGGAAGCCTTCGATACTTGGTTAACACACGGCCCGACATTGCCTACGCCGTGGGATATGTGAGCCGGTTCATGGAGTCCCCTCGAGAAGACCATCTCGCGGCGGTGAAGCACATTCTGCGCTACATAGCCGGCACTCTCCACAAAGGTTGCTTCTTCGCCAGGAAGGAAGAGGAACAGCTGCACCTGCTCGGTTACAGCGACAGCGACATGGCTGGCGACGTCGATGATCGCAAGAGTACCACGGGAGTTCTCTTCTTCCTCGACCGAAGCCCGATCAGCTGGTAATCCATGAAGCAAAAGGTGGTGGCTCTCTCTTCTTGTGAGGCCGAGTACATCGCCGTCTCCACTGCGGCGTGCCAAGGTGTTTGGCTTACATGACTGCTAAGTGAGATCAGCGGTAGCAAGCCTAAAGCGGCGGTGCTCAAGGTGGACAACAAGTCAGCCATCTCTCTCTGCAAGAATTCGGTGTTCCATGATCGGAGCAAGCACATTGATACTCCGTATCACCACATTCGAGAGTGCATTGAGGGAGGCAAGATCAATGTTGAATATGTCAGCTCTGACGAGCAGTTGGCAGACATTCTCACGAAGCCACTTGGCCGGGTCAAGTTCCAAGAGCTCCACTCGAAGATTGGCGTCGTCGAGATCAAGTAGAATACATCAGAATTAGGGGGAGTTTGTTAAGTTTAATTCTGTGTTTATTCTGTGTTTAAATGCTTCCGTTTTTGGCAGGCTGTGCGTTTTGGCAGGCCATGTTTTGAGCGGCCCACTTGTCCGGGTCATGCGGTACATAGGAGAGTGTGGGGGGAGCATTTAATGTTGAGCATTTAATGCTCCCGTTACCAAAGGCTACCCACGATCACCCTTTATGTGGGTTGTGCGTTTTTGGCCAATTATGGCTTCTGTTCTGTGTTTTTAAATCGGAGAAAGATATCAGAAAAACGTTGTACGGTTTTTGCAGCACGAATCCTCCTGTTCAAGTGTGTGTGTGGGTTTTTGTCTAACAGTGTCCCCCCCCCCCTGCCCTACCTTCTCTCGCCACGTGCCCGCCTTCGCCAACCCAGCGCCTGGCCCGCCTCCGTAACCCCCTCACCCGCGCCGCGTCTGCCTTGCGCCCCGCCCTCGCCAGCTGCATTCGTGCTGCCCATGTTGCCCGCATCTCTCTTCGCCAGCGCCGCGAGCCCAGTCCCGTGAGCGCCCTAGCCGCCCTGCCCACTTCAACCCCAGGCCGCCCCGCGTCCCCCTCAGCCGTCTCTCTCTCTCTCTCTCTCTCTCTCTCTCTCTCTCTCCAACAGTCCTCCCTGTTAGAAAACCACCAACACACACATGAACGCGAGAGATGTGCTGCAAAAGGACAGAGCAGCGTTTTCTGTTTTTTTTCCTACTATTTAATTGGAAAGAAACATATACAGAAACGGAGGAACACAAAACATGGCCTGCCAAAACGCACGGCCTGCCAAAAACCGGAAGCATTAAATGCCCCCCCCCCTAATCACGTTCTCCTTTAACCCTCCCACGTTGCTCAGAAACGGAACAAACTTAAACACAGAATTTAAACACAGAATTAAACACAAAATTAAACACAGGATTAAACTTAACAAACTCCTCCTAATCCTGATGTATTCTACTTGATCTCGACGATGCCAATCTTCGAGCGGAGCTCTTGGAACTTGACCCGGCAGAGTGGCTTCGTGAGAATGTCTGCCAACTGCTCGTCAGAGCTGACATATTCAACATTGATCTTGCCTCCCTCGATGCATTCTCGAATATGGTGATACCGAGTATCAATGTGCTTGCTCCGATCATGGAACACGGGATTCTTGCAGAGAGAGATGGCTGACTTGTTGTCCACCTTGAGCACAGCCATTTTAGGCTTGCTACCGCTGATCTCACTTAGCAGTCGTGTGAGCCAAACACCTTGGCACGCCGCGGTGGAGACGGCGATGTACTCGGCCTCACAAGAAGACAGAGCCACCACCTTTTGCTTCATGGACTGCCAGTTGATCGGGCTTCGGCCGAGGAAGAAGAGAACTCTCGTGGTGCTCTTGCGATCATCGACGTCACCGGCCATGTCGTTGTCGCTGTATCCGAGCAGGTGCAACTGCTCCTCTTCCTTCCTGGTGTAGAAGCAACCTTTGTGGAGAGTGCCGGCTATGTAGCGCAGGATGTGCTTCACCGCCGCGAGATGGTCTTCTCGAGGGGACTCCATGAACCAGCTCACATATCCCACGGCGTAGGCAATGTCGGGCCGTGTGTTAACCAAGTATCGAAGGCTTCCAACGATGCTCCGATATTTGGTTGCGTCCACGGGCGGGCTTGCACTTTGCTTGCTCAACTTCAGGCGCGCCTCCATGGGCACTTGACAAGGGTTGCAGTCGCCCATACCGCTGTTCTCCAAGATCTTGCGCGTGTATGCCGCCTGGTTGATTGTGATTCCGTCCGCGCGTTGATGGACCTCGATTCCTAAGTAGTAACTCAGGAGTCCGAGATCGCTCATCTTGAACATGCTGTGCATCTCCTCCTTGAACCTGTAAATCTCATGCTCATTTGATCCGGTGATGACCAGATCGTCCACGTACACGCCGACAAGGAGCCGGGAGACACCTTCTCCGCGCCCGTACACGGCATGCTCCGTGGTGCTTCGCAGGAACCCGAGCTTGACGAGGCTGCTGTCCAGTTTGGAGTTCCATGCCCTCGGCACTTGGCGCAACCCATAAAGAGCCTTCCGCAACTTGAGCACCTTGTGCTCGTGTCCCTCACAAATGAAGCCCGGGGTTGGGCCACGTAGACCTCTTCTGTCAGGTCGCTGTTGAGGAATTCCGACTTCACGTCCATGTGATGGACTTGCCAACCTTCATGCACTGCCAAAGCCAACAGCAACCGCACGGACTCCATGCGTGCCACGGGGGCAAACACTTCATCGAAGTCGATCCCCGGACGTTGCACATAGCCCTTAGAGACGAGCCTCACCTTGTGCTTGATGACAGCACCTTGTTCATCACGCTTCACCTTGAAGACCCACTTGAGCCCAATGGGTCGGTGGTTGGAGGGGAGGTCGACGAGCTCCTAGGTGGCGTTGTCCTCAATGGACTTCATCTCCTCAAGCATCGCCTTGCGCCAGCTTTGGTGCTGCTCGGCCTCGTCGAAAGAGGCCGGCTCGTCGGCCGTGGTGAAGTGTAGCTCGTCACCGCCGTCGAGTTCGCGTGACGCATGGCCTGGAGCTGGAGCAGCAGCTGACCCGATGATGTTGGTGATGGTGCGAAACCGAAGCGGGGCATTGTCGTGCTCGGCGTCGAGTGACGCCGCCGCATCGGGCAGTGGCGAGGCGAACTCAACTTTGCCTGTGGCCATGGGCGACCTGGCGTGCGTGCCTATGGCAGCGGGCGTCGATGCGCTCGTGGCCGTGTATGTGCTTGTAGCCGGGGTCCACGCCACGTCGCCAGGAGTCGACGGCAGCTCCTCTGCGTTGTCTGGCACTGCTGCGGGTGAACGTCCACTGACGGGCGAGCTGGAATGAGGTGGTGTACGGCTTTCTTGGCCACGTCCATCAGATTTACCTTGTTCAGACACTGTAGAGAACTCAACATTGAATGGTTCATTACATATCACCGCACCTTTCTCGCCATGGGTCTCCCAGTCCCATTTTGCCGATTCATCGAAGACAACGTTGTGTTTCACGTACACACGTTCGTTGGTAGGGTCGAACACTCGGTATGTTTTGGATCCCGGCTCGTACCCAACGAAGATCATTGGCGTGCTCCGAATGTCCAGCTTCTTCAGGAGCGGCTTCACGTTCTTGACGTGCGCGATGCAGCCGAACGTGCGGAAGAAGTGCACCGCTGGTCGCTTGCCGTGCCAAGCCTCATATGGCGTCATGCCATCGACGCTTCGTGTCGGAGCACGGTTGAGGAGGAAGACAGCGGTGGAGACGACTTCTCCCCAAAAGGTCGCAGGTAGACCCTTTGCTTTCAGCATGCTCCGAGCCATGGCGACAATGGTCTGATTTCGGCGCTCAACGACACCGTTCTGTTGTGGAGAGTAGGGGGCCGTGAGCTGCCGCTGCACACCGCGCTCGGCGCAGTACTCAGCAAACTCTGCCGGGTGAACTCGCCGCCGCGGTCAGTGCGGAGCACCTTGAGCTTGCGCCCTGTTGCCACCTCCGCCAAGGCTTGGAAGTGCTTGATCGCTGCCAGGGCTTGATCCTTGCTGGTGAGAAGGGTAAGCCACATGTACCTGCTCTTGTCATCTACCAGGAGCAGGAAGTAGCTGTTGCCGCTCGGCATCGTCAGCGAGATTGGCCCACAAATGTCGTCATGGATGAGGTCGAGGATGTGCTCAGCTCAGTACTTCCCTTGTGTCAGAAAGGTTGCCCGTAGTTGCTTCCCAGCGAGGTAGCTATCGCAGATCTGCTCCACCTGAGCGATCTGTGGCAGCCCTCGCACCATGGCATGCTAAGCGAGCTTGCGCAGGGCCTGAAAATTCAGATGACCATACCTCGCGTGCCAACGCCATGCGTCCTCGGAGCTTCTAGCCGACAGACACACCGGTTGCGTGATGTCGAGCTTGAGCATGTACAGCCGGTTTGGGGAGCGCCTGACTCGAGCTAGCAGCCGCCTCTCTTGGTCGCGGATCCTCAAGGTGTCGCCGTCGATTAGCACCTGGCACCCATTCTCGTCGAGCTGCCCAATGCTGATGATGTTGAAGGTGAGACGCGAGATGTAGTACACCTCCATGAGAGCGCGGTGTTCGCCAGTCTTGCACGCGAATAGTACCGTTCTGCGTCCCTTTATGTCAACGACGGATCCATCCCCGAACTTGACGGTGCCGTGGATGTTGGAGTCGAGCTCGGAGAAGGCAGCACGGGACCCGGTCATGTGGTTTGTTGCACCGGTGTCGAGGTACCACATGTCGGTGTCGCACTCCTCTACCCGGTCCAGCTGAGCGAAGACCTTTTCATCTACAAGCTGTAGTGGATATGTCTTCAGCGACGGTGGAGAGTCGGAGTTGATGTGGACGCTTGCCATCAAGAGCGTGGGCTCGTCATCCTCGCCTTTCGTGAGGTGAGCTTGTTCTGCCCGCTTCGGCTTGCTGCGGCACTCTCTGGCCCAATGGCCAATCTTGCCGCAGTTGTGACACTTGTCCTTTGAGACGTCACGACCCGCGCCAGGCTTGCCATCGCCCGTGCCATCGGCATCAGGCTTCCTCCGCATTGGTTTGCGGCGTCGGTTCCCGAACTTGGAACTGCCAGAGGGTCCCTCCCCCTGCTTCTTCTTCCTTCATGCGCTTGATCCACACCTCCTCCGTGAGCAAGAGCTTCCCGTCATCTCCCTTGGTAGTCAATGCGGGGAAGCGATCTTCAACCGCCTTGAGTCTCCCGGTCACCTCCTCCATCGAGAGTGTTGAGAGGTCGAGCAGGGTCTCAATGGAGAGGGCGATTTGGGAGTACATGGATGGTACCACACGTAGGAATTTTTCGACCACTTTTTGAGACGGCTCCGGGTCGCCGAGGATGCTCAGTTGGTTGACGATCCCAGTGAGCCACATCGCGAAGTCGTCCACTGTCTCGCCGTCGCGGAAGCCGATGCCTTCGTACTCCTTTCGGAGCTGCTGCGCTTTGGCCTTGCGCACTCGATCGATGCCGACGCGCATGGTCTTCACAGCGTCCCATGCCTCCTTCGCGCTCTCCTTGACAGCAAGTGTGGAGATCATCTCCGGGGGACGGCTCGTAGGATGGCCTCCAGCGCCATCCTATCCTCCTGCAGCTCAGCGCCGCCGGTCTCGACGGCGTCCCAGAGGCCGCGCGCCTGAAGCATCACCTTCATCATGAGAGACCAGTCGCCGTAGTTGGTCCGCGTCAGCGTTGGGTAGGCCGCTGATCCCCCGACTTCCTTCACGACGCGCTGGACGACGATCTCGCAGCCACCAGCATCACGGTGTCGCTGTCGACACGGAGGAGGAGACGGAGATCCACGTCGGTCTTCCCTTGTCGGCGTCAGAGAGTGACCGCCGTGTGGGGCTTACATCTTGCCTCAGATCACCAAAGCTCTGATACCAAATGTTAGAAAACCACCCACACACACATGAACGCGAGAGATGTGCTGCAAAAGGACAGAGCAGCGTTTTCTGTTTTTTTTCCTACTATTTAATTGGAAAGAAACATATACAGAAACGGAGAAACACAAAACATGGCCTGCCAAAACGCACGGCCTGCCAAAAACCGGAAGCATTAAATGCCTCCCCCTAATCACGTTCTCCTTTAACCCTCCCACGCTGCTCAGAAACGGAACAAACTTAAACACAGAATTTAAACACAGAATTAAACACAGGATTAAACTTAACACTCCCCACCCTCCCCGACTCCAACATCTCCACACTCCGGTGAGGGAGGCTACCAAAGTTGGAACCTCGCACAAGCACCGTCACTGGAGTCTGGTGCAACCCCAACTCTCTCTCTGTTTATCACGAGTGCAACCCCAAGTTCTCTCTCTCTCTGAGTACTGCAGATGCCACCACATTCGCATGCATCTAGATATTCACACCTCTGTCTCTCTTTCTCCCTCTCTCTAGGCTCTGCAATACTCTCTACTCGCGCTCTTCCAACTCTGGAGAATTTTTTTCCAAATCTTTATATACATGAAACATGTCCCCGCCATTGGCAACCGGCGACGTTGAAAGGGCAAACTCTATGTTATTAATGTAAATTTTAAAGGATAACATTGTTGTTGAGCAGTGAGACATCAGCCACAGGAGTTTGACAATTTTTTTCAATACTTTGTGATCACTGTAGCGCTACTGTAGCTGTTACAGTAGCTACAGTAGCGCTACAGTAGACAACGGTTCAGTTTTTTCCCTGCTTAGTTTTAAAAAATATTTTAAAAATCTGATTATGTAACATTTTGCATAAATCAGCATCAGAACTTCGAGAGCAACTAACAAAGGTAAGAAAGTTATTTCAAAATTTTTTATTAGTACCTAAATTTCACAATATAATTGTATTTCAATGAGTAATTTTTTTGCTTCCATTTTACAGGATGGAGACAATGATTCTTTTCCTAAAGAATTAGACCAATTTCTTCAAAAGTAATTTATCTTCAAAATTCAAATAAGTGAATACAACTTGAAGCAAAATTGGCCAATTTACACAGTGATGAGGATGTCTAATGATGAAAAATTGATTGAAGACTTCATAGCCACCTCAAATGTACAACTTGGAATGTTATTGTTTATAAAATCTATTCAACTATTAAAATATAAATTATATATTTCATTATATATTTATTAAAAAATTTCTAAGATTATATTCTCACTCTATTGTAGGATGTTGCAGAACTATCAGAATGTCAAAACTTTAAAAAAGAAATGAGGAATCTCAATATGGACAATATAGGTGATGCTTAACAACATTACAATCTATATATATGCACATTCTATTCATTTTATAACCAATCATTTTGTTACTCCACAGGAAAATATCTCCATCTCAGAATCTACAAGTAACATCACAACACCAAAGAAGACAATTTCAACAATAAATATCCAACAAAGTCCTTCTGACCAGAAAATGCGGCACAATTATCATGCAACAAGAAAAGGAAGATGAAGATTGAGGATGAAGATGATTGAAAGATGGGAGATTGCGCTTAAAATGTTCTATGAAATTTAATTAGACTACTTTGTTTTTTGCTTGAAAACAACTTCAAACTCATATGTTTTATAATATTTTCTAATAGAACTTCTACTTAGAAATCATACATTTCTCTTTTAAATTTTGAAAACATTCAAATAACTACTATTTGGAATGTTTTAATATGTTTTTCATTTTATAATTTATAAATTTATTACAGTTAAATATATATTTGAAAAAAAAACCGTGCATCGCACGGGTGGAGATCTAGTCTATCTAATGAGAAATGTTATGCTCTCGGTAGTGCTGAGCTGGGTAGGGGCGGGCCCCCCTCATTAATGCTTTTTTTTTTTCATTTTTTGTGCACTATTTGTGTGCACAAATGATGTATTTGTGTGCACAAATATATCATTTGTGTGCACAAATTATAAAAAAAAAATAGCATTTAATGCTAGAGGGGCCCGCCCCCTCCACGCGGCGTGCGTGTGGAGGGGCGCGGCCCCTCCAGCTCAGCTAGGCTCCCGGCACTGCCGGAGCCTAGCATTACTCCTATCTATATCTATATATCTTCTATATCTTCTATCTATATCTATCTATCTATACTAATAATAATATTTCTCAGTCTTAGTGCTGCCACGTGGCTGCACCAGAATAATTCTCACTTAGTTGTTATAACATTATCCTCCTAAAAAATAATATAACTATTTCTGGGTTGTCTAAAAAAATCAGAAATCTACTTAACAAAAATGCTATTTATGTACTGCCAAAATATAACACAATAAGATACATGTGGTAATACTACTCTCCATACATGCGGTAATACTACACTTCCCATCTTTTAATTCTAATACAAAAATTAGTGTACTGCCAAAAGATAAGAGCACATACTTCTTAAATTTTAAAAAACTCTGTTCACTATAGGACCAACAATGGAATGAACATATTATGGCAGAACTATACAAATTGAAATCGACGGCAAAATTTGGCATGATTGTACTGCGTCAAAACCTCACCTTCCATTAAAATGCACTTATTAGTAATCGCCTGAAATCTTTGCAAATATGCGTGACTATACAAACAGAATTAAACACGGCAAATAAAATTTAGGCGTTTATTTTTCTTCTTCTCCTTCGACACTGCAACATCGGAGATCAATAGCAGAGCGAAGACACTCGAGTTGTTGCCTGTAAGCAGGAATCTTCCCCTGTAAGAAGGACGTGACGTGATCTTTGGCGAGATGCTTGGCAACCATAATTTGCTGGATAGCAGATCCTCTGTTGGTGAACAGAGGAAAGCGTGATTATAGGCCAAAACAGAGTGCCGTAAGATTCTTCCCAAACATAGCTATGCGTATCTGTAAATACACAGTGTAAATTCAAAGACAGTATAAATACATGCCAACGGGAGACTCACGAAGTGTGTGAGATCTTCTTCCATTTCCTGTGTTCCACTGTAAGTTTACACGGCCCCGTCCTCCACAACCGCGTTTTCCATGACCATGGAACACAGCCCAGGCACTGGACCGTCCGTGCTCCTTCACGATGTGATGCAGCAGTTCCTCCCCACCCACCCGTAGTCCCAGCCCAACTTCATGCCCCTGGACAACATCCCGATATTCATCTTTGGGTACTTTGAGTTGCTGGAGGAGAACGCAATGGGGATGCCAACGTGATTCACCATACTGTCCGACCAGAAGTCAGGGCGGGCGTCCCCCTCCACATCGTCGACGAATAAGTGCACAACTCGACGTGCTTCGCAGGGGTGCCCATCTAAAAAAGTCATGGGATGAGGCAACGCCATCAGAAATACCTTCGGTCTTTCCCGGGAGTGCAGTGGGAGGGACGGTGGCCATCGCCACCCCCATCACTGCCCTCCTCCGTCATCACCACCACGTGCAATTCGCTTCGCCGCCGGGAAGGACCGAAGAAGGAGAATTACACCAAGGGCACTGTAGCTACTGTAGCAAAGTTATGAAACTACAGTAGCTACACTGAATTAGATAGAATATTATAAAAAGTTCAAGCCCGTGACATTTCTTTCCGTGACGGTGACAGGGAGAAGAAGAAATCCATTAACTAAATCGCTCTCATGACTTCTACTGTGGAGTTAAACATTCAAGTATATTTATGGATAGATTAGAACAAAATTTAGATAATAGTTTTTTTTTTTTAATTTTTGAATCATACTTTATATATTCAGATAATAAAATACATTATATTTTATTATTAGTTTATATCATTGTTTGTTTAGACAATATTTTCTTTCATTTTTATATCATACTTTATTTAGGATGTTAATTTATATCATTGTTTTTATTTTTGTTTAGATCATGAACAATCGCATAGATCAAGCATATCCATCTCACAAACGTGATAACTGCAACTCTATATCTCGCAAACACGTTCCCTATTCCCCGCTCGAACCCCTGGTCCTCCGTCAACATTGATATGCCCACAGATGCTATTTTTGTAGATAGTTGTTCAGTTAAAAAAAAAATGATTTCTCCACTCTACAGATCAATCTATTCTAACTTCTTTCGGAAGATCTTCCACCTTTTACCTTTCACTATCTGCATATACGCAGTGCACCTACGATCCCTCTCCCCCTCCAATGGATCTTCATTTTTTGAAATTTTCCCAATCGTTATCTAGGGAACCAGATAGGTTTTGTAACTTTTCTTTGAAGCCTCCAACTTATTATATATAAACACTGATATAATTGATTAATTTGTATATACGAATTGTTGTTGATAATGTTGATATAATTAATTTGTATACATATATAGTATAGATATACAAATTGTCATGTTATCCAGTCGCGTATATTGTAATTAGTACTGTTATACTTTCGCAAATTGCTCTTATTTATATCATATAATTTCCTCTATATTATAATAGATAATTTAATATTTGTAATGCTATCCTTTTAAAATATAATATATATAATTTATATTGTCATATCTGTTTACAATTAGAATTTTATGAGGGAATTATTGTCATATCCTTATTTTCATGCATTCAAAGATATGCTGTCTTGCATATATTTTTGAATAATTTTATTATTTAAAATATCTTTATGAATTCAGTTATCTTCATATTATTCTAACATTATCTTCTCAGATCTATAATTATGAGCATAATTTTGTTTATGCTCAATAAAAATAAATTTACTTTAAGTAATCGTAACTTTTATTTATTTAAATTAAAAAATTTACCTCTATGGCACTATAGCTACAGTAACTAAGCCTTCTTCCTTACTATTTTTTATTTTTTTTCTTCCTTTCAATATAGCTATTGTAACTCTATTTCTCTTCAACTTCTTCGTCGTCCACATATATCTCGCTATTACCTGATGTTGAATGTTCTCTACAATCATATGTTGGATGTTTTATATATTTAAATAATTTCTGTACAAATTTTATTATTTGATGAAAACACTTCAGATTTATATTCCTGACTTTATCTAAGAATAGTATTTCAAAAATAGATCTCGAACAAAATTCTTCTGAGTAAGAAATTGTTACACAATTGTCATGCAACAAGAAAAAGAAGATAAAGATTGAGGATGAAGATAATTGAAAGATGAGATAATATCGTTTAACATGTTCTATGTGAATTTACTTAGACAAATTTTCTTTTAATTTGTTAGAAAACAATTTCAAAATCATACATTAAACGATGTTTTTATATATTCTTCAACTTAAGATAGTAGGATGTTACATTTTGTATATGTTATATGTTTTCTTATTTCAATACTCCTATATTATTATCAATAATAATGGTATAAAATTTAATTTGATAATTTATAAATTTAGTACAATTAAAATGTATTAAAAAAAACATGCAACGCACATGTATAGAACTAGTATATTACTAAAACTCAATCCTCACATGCTCTATTAGAGCGCCACTTAAGCACCCTCTCCCAACTCTCTTTCTCTCTCCTCTCACGTACTATTTCGGTTTCTCAAACTCCCCACTTTCATTCTCTCTCCTCTCACCCAGTTTCTCTGCCTCCCAACTCTCTTTCTCTCTCCTCTCACCTACTTCTTCCCCTCAATATTCTCTCCTCTCACGTACTCAACAAAACTGTTTAGCAGTTTTAACACACGACTCTCACAACTCTCGCTCTCCTCCGCATGCGAGACGCCATGAACTTCCAACCAACACTTACAGAATAAACCTTTGTCGCTCTGTACCTTCGCTTCCTCAAACACTCCTTGCGTCTCGCTACCGGCATTGCTATTTGCATAAGAACAGAATCATTCATCACGTTGCCGCTGTTTCCGTCTGCAAAACGAAGGAATCGCCATTAAAGGTATGCACCTGTCCACCTTTTTCCCAGTCGCCACATGCCGTCTTCTTCCCCATGCACCCCAACTCATGCACACGGTGGGCATGAGTAAGAGGCCCCCCACCGTAAAAGAAACAGTTTAGTTCTCTGTCTTGATTCTCTCCCTTTCTCTTTCTCCACAGCTCTCATAACCCCTTTCTTCCCCACCTGCTCACAAGCCATCTCCAGGCCTCTGTTTTGGCAAAATCTGCAGATCCCCGCACCCCAACTGTAAAAAAAAAAAACAAAAGTTTAGATTTACATAGCACACGGTGGGCATGAGGAAGAGGCCCCCCACTGTAAAAAAAACAGTTCATTGCCTCCATGCATCCCACTGCACTCTGGCAGGTTGGATTCTTTGCCTCTGCAACTGGCGGTCACCTACCTCCCTTAACCGCCATGCCCTACCTATGGCCACCAGCCTACTGCACTCCTGTGAAACACTGTAGAGCAGATAGAAGATATTGGAGGTCCTAGAACTGAATTGTCACCTGAAAGCAGATCTCACACATGGTATCACCTTTCTCATTACACCAGCGCTGGACACACGGTGAGCATGAGGAAGATCCATAGACCGCCCCGCCTTCGCCGCCTTCCCCACCTCCGCAGTGCCAAGCAGCACTCCACGCGCCAACCACGGTGCGTGGGGCCTCTGCATTTTTCTCCCTCCCCCCTGCTACCGGGTCGCCATTCCAAACAGCCTCCATCGCGAAAGCCCGCCAACGGCGCCCCTTCTGATCCCTCTGTTCGCGAACCTCACCCCACTGTACGCTGCCTCTGTGCCCAGTCACGCCTACGCGTGGGCTTCTCCTCCGCCCCCACACGGAAGCCACTATGTGTTCTGCCCACAGAACGTGCCGTGGGTGAACCAGGCCGCCGGCGACTGTGACACCTGCATGCCAACGGGTCACGGAACTCGCCAAGGCCATCTCCCTGTTGCTCTGCTTTAATACCCTTTTGTATTCTATTCATTGTCGCCAGAGTGTTGTCGCCGTCGTGGATCTTCCATGCTCCGACGCCATTGTTACCAACTAAAACCATTATCTGCACTGGGTGGGTTTATACATTTCTATCGTCTACTAAATATTACATGTCATTTATATATATGAAAACCAGAATAGAAATTATATACACAACACGTACTGGCCATGCATATATTAACTACTACTATTTGATGTCGTAGGGGGTGCAGTCGGTGGCGGCAACAAGAGGCATCCATTTCTTCGAGTTCTAAAACCAGCATCTTCATCACCTGTCCGTAAAATTTTTACTGAAACCGTGCTCTGCACTAGGTGGGTTTATACATTTCTACCGTCTACTAATTACATGTCGTTTATATATATGAAAACCATAATAGAAATTATATACACAACACATACTGGCCATGCATATATTATCTACTACTATTTGATGTTGTAGGGGGTGCAGTCGGCGACGGCAACAAGAGGCATCTATTTCTTCGAGTTCTAAAACCAGAATCTTCGTCACCTGTCCGTAAGTTTTTTTCCCGCTTTTATGAACAATTTCTTTGTTTTGCATATGAATCACCATGCCAGGCATGTAGAGGGATAAGTTACAAAACCCAGGTTTTTAAGAAGATGACGTAGATAGATGTTCTTAAATACTGTAGCACAAACAGTAAACAGTGGTAACCACTATTGCGCATAGTAAAAAAGCCTTTAATTTATAGTTTTGTTAGTTTTAAAAAATTATTTTAAATTCATATTTTGTAATATGACATTTTTCAATTTATAGATTTTTAAGAAATATAAAAAAGAAAATTATTAAAAAATTATACATACTAATGTGCACCGGGTCGGGACCCGACTGATGACCTGTTACTCGGCGAACACAACATTAACGAGTTGATGTAGTATTCATATTTATTTTTTGGATGCATAGCTTTAAATTAACCATTATATGAATATGTAGGTATATATTAGCGAGTTAATAAGTGCTAAAATACAGTAATCTATGAGTTTTATTTTGCACTTCCAATTATTATTTTATTGGGCAAGAAAACTTGCAAAAGGAATATTAATTATTATGTTATATTATTTTCTTTTGTAGCAAAATAATCATGTTCAATATCTTAAATTTATGTTAATCTACTTTCAATCCTTTTACATTGTTAGTGATATATGTTCAAAATATATAACCCATGTGATCTATATTCAATTTAAAAAATCTAATTTCACATTTTCATATTACTAATACTGATAAGAAATCGCAAAACATTATCTCTCTCTCTCTATGTCTCTCTCTCTCTCTAATTACCCATGTGATCTATATTCAATTAAAAACATCTATGTACATATTTCACATTATCATATTACTAATACTGATAAGAAATCGCAAAATGCATAGCGCTAGGATTAGTTGTTTTGTGATTGTCTTTAATCTTTCCTTTTTGTGATCTTTTGATTGAAAAAAATTGCAGTTCAGATTTATTTATGGATATCCTTTTTGCCTTTTTTTCAAATTTGAATAAAATGAGGAGCTGCTAATATTTTCTTCTTAATTTGAATAAATTTGGCAGGCCCAATCTTAAAATATTATGTTCTTATATGTTATATATATTTTTAATATTCCTCTATTATTATCATAACAATCCTATCACATCTAATTTTATAACTTATAAATGTATTACAATTAAATATATATTTGAAAAAAAAAACCGTGCATCGCACGGGTAGAGATCTAATATATCTTACTAAAACACAATCTTAACCCTGGCATTCTAGGAAGCCACGTCAGCAACCTCTCCCCACTCTCTTTCTCTCTCCTCTCACCCACTCTCTCTGCCTCCCAACTAAACAACTCTTCAGAATTTGAAAGAAACAGAACTCTGCACCATCCTTCTTCAGTTACTTTTAAAATTCAAAAACATGTGTGAATATTCCCTCCTATTTGGTAAGCGGTTATCACAAAAACCACCTTCTTCTCGCGAACATAGCGAGTGCATGCCTCTCAAATATGACGGTTTTCACACAAAAATTTCCCTAGCAGGTTCTCCTTCGTTGCAGTTGTCTTCAAAATGTGAGTTGGGCCGCGCTCTGTTGATTCTTCCTTCCTTTCTCATCTCTCCCACGCTCTTCAGCATGGCTCGCCCGCCCGCCATTGGGAGTGGGGTACTACTGGAGATGGGATTTTTGGTGCTGGCCCTCCTCCTCCGCCATCAACCCGCGGCCATCGAAGGTCGCTCTGTGAAGCATGGCAAGCGGCGGGGACCTGTATATCCAGGGCGCTGGGGCGTGTTGGAGAACGACCTCGGCCGCACTCCCTAGATGGGGTAATACTAACATGCATCCTCTCTTCCATCGTCATATATGTTGCAGTTGCACATCCTGTTCTTAACAATGCTTGCAGTCCCGCATCGATCATGTTCCACATACCATGCTTTTACCCGACAGGGTCTCTCTCTGATCCCAAGTCACACTCGCACTGTGACTTTCTGCCAATCAGCTTTGAATCCGTCGCCCCACACCCCTGCCCAAATCCCCGAGCACAACCAAATACACAGTAAGTGTGCAAAAAGTTCTTTTTTTCTAGCCGGCTCAGACATATATACATGCATGCATGTTGCCGGCGGTGGACGACGGCGCTCCAGACGACGTTGACGTCCTCAGCACCACCGTGAACTCCTGCATTAACTGGTGCAGCGCCTCGCCTCCATTGCCGCTGACACACGGTCACTTAGTACACCATTGCTCATCCCCCTCCTTCTCATGGGTGGGTTGGCGGGTATCAATGACTCCACCGGTGTCCTCGCCTTCCACTACAACGACAACCTTCGCTAACCTCCCAGTCTTCGCTGCATGCTCTTAACTGTGGCACCACCACTTTCACTAACCTCCCAGCCTTCGCTGCATGCTCTTTTTTCTCTCTTAACCTCCCACCTTCACTAAACACCCAAAGCTTCTCATACTGCTTCTCTGCCGGACACCAGCTCCTCTGCCAAATGTGCATTTGTTTGCAATGTCCAAGGCTTGGCATGTGATACTGGACAAAGTTTCTCCGGAGGTTGGCCTAATCTTTTTAACTATACATAGGTCTTAGGATTGAGAATGAAGATGTGCATGTAAATCTTAATTATTTGTAAGTTATGAGATTTTTTTTTTAACTTGACAAACTTAAGTATTGAATTCCTCTCACCTATACAATATCCAACTAAGCGGGCCACTCTTTGATGTACTTTTTTAGAGGAGTTGATGAGAGGAGGAGAGGATGCAGTTAGTTTTTAGTTTTCATAGTCTATTTGTCAAATTTTTAATTTCGTAACTTGATTATTAATTACTTTTGAACTAAGCAAACTTAACTGAAAGCTAATTATTAGAAAAATGCCTCCCATCGATGCTTCATATCTTCACACATTTTTTCCTTCCCTTGGGCCAACACCATATTAGATTTTTCGAGATCATGTTTTCCTCATGTAGTGTAGTCGCCCAGGGTCTACAAGCTATGGTGGGAATTGCTACACCTACACCTCATATGTTCCATCCTTTCTTGTCCGGATCAAGAATCCATTTTCATAAGAAATGGGTGGCCATTATGGTTTCATGTTGATTTGAATTTGGGTGTCTTGTTGCGGTGTGAGAAGCACGACCCCAGCGCATTTAATGCACCGTTTGTTTGTTTGTTTTTTTTCCACCCTCACACATGCACACAAATAGTAGTGCACACAAATACCACAATAGTGCACACAAATAGTATAAGAATACACACAAATATATCAATGTGTCTAATTTGTGTGCATTCTTATACTATTTGTGTGCACTATTGTGGTATTTGTGTGCATTATAAGGACATTTGTGTGCACTGTTAGGGTAAATAACAGTGCACACAAATACCTATCTTGTGCACACAAATACCTATGTAGTGAACACAAATAGTATAAGAACGCACACAAACACATCTAATTTGTGTGCGTCTTTAGGGTATTTGTGTGCACTGTTTGAGGGTAAAAAACAGTGCACACAACTACCTATCTTGTGCACACAAATACCTATGTAGTGAACACAAATAGTATAAGAATGCACACAAACACATCTAATTTGTGTGCATCTTTAGGATATTTGTGTGCACTATTCTGGTATTTGTGTGCACTATAAGGATATTTGTGTGCACTGTTTGAGGGTAAAAAATAGTGCACACAAATACCTATCTTGTGCACACAAATACCTATGTAGTGAACACAAATAGTATAAGAATGCACACAAACACATCTAATTTGTGTGCATCTTTAGGGTATTTGTGTGCACTATTGTGGTATTTGTGTGCACTATAAGGATATTTGTGTGCACTATTTGAGGGTAACAAATAGTGCACACAAATACCTATCTTGTACACACAAATACCTATGTAGTGAACACAAATAGTATAAGAATGCACACAAACACATCTAATTTGTGTGCATCTTTAGGGTATTTGTGTGCACTATTGTGGTATTTGTGTGCACTGTTTGAGGGTAAAAAATAGTGCACACGAATACCTATCTTGTGCACACAAATACCTATGTAGTGAACACAAATAGTATAAGAATGCACACAAACACATCTAATTTGTGTGCATCTTTAGGGTATTTGTGTGCACTATAAGGATATTTGTGTGCACTGTTTGAGAGTAAAAAATAGTGCACACAAATACCTATCTTGTGCACACAAATACCTATGTAGTGCACACAAATAGTATAAGAATGTACACAAACACATCTATTTGTATGCATTCTTATACTATTTGTGTGCACTACATAGGTATTTGTGTGCACTATAAGAGTAGTGTGCTTGTTTGAGAGGGTGAAGAAAAAGGAAAAAAGTAAAAGGTACATTAAAAAATAGTGCTGGGGCCGTGCTACATACTTTGTAGTTCTGCCAATATTGTTTATGCTTACATATGCCAGTTGCTTTTAGAAGTTTCAATCTGTGATTTTGCCTCTTATTCTCTGGGTAGTGGGTTTCTTTTTTGCCTTCATTTCCCGTTAACTATTTCATTTCTTTTTCTTTTAAGTTTGCCCTTCTCTTACTCTCTTTTAAGGAGCATAGCATTTCTCTTTAACATTAGGGTGCTTTGTTACAATGTGAATTTGGGTCATCATGTTCGTTTTTGGTTGATATCTCCACACAATATCACGCATCACAAATTGTGGTAGTGTCACCTACATGGAGATTTCATCAGCTTTCTGCATCGCTAACCCTAGTGGCATGAAGTTTTGTTGGTCATCTTTTGTTTGAGGGCATTGAGGTTGTAGTTACACTAACCAAACTTAATAAATTGGAAATCAATTATAATGAGAGATGCGTTAGACATTATGCTCTGTAGGCATTCTATCATGTTTTCTTTCTTTGAAGATGGAGATTACATAATCTTTAAAACATTCAGTCATCATGTTTCGGAGACAATGTTTTAAGAAGCAACCCATTGTTCCACTTTGATGTGTGGATACCTGTCCTTCATCCATCCCAAGGCAAAAGTGGTACATAGAATTGGATATGGCATCTACAGAAGAAAACTTTACAGAGAAGGAACGGGCACATGCCTAGACTTGGAAAAAATAAAGCAAAATAGGAAAAAGTCAAGCTATGAACTTGGCAAAGCATGACCTTGAGGACAAATACTTGAGTTGACAATGCATCCACCTACAAATGTTTTAAATCAAATGTGATACTTTACCCCTTTTCACTTTGTTAGTGTTAGAGATGGGTAAAGGAGATCCTCAATCGCAAAACAGCCATGTCAGTATTTGTGTGTATTTCTTACTTATTCTTATGGATTGTCCTGGCATTTATATGCAATGTTTGAGCATTTGTGTACATTGTCAGACTATTTGTTGTGCACCTTCTGACTATTATATGTCTGCAGTTTCAATGTTTTGGTGGGCATTTGTCATCTGAACAATATGTGTGCACTATGAGAGCATTTTTTTGCACTGTTGAGCATTTGTGTGCAACTTTATATTATTTGTTGTGTATAACATATCCAATTTTGTATGTTCACATTGCGGTTTTGTTAAATTTAATTTTTTGGTTATTGGAATGCAGTTAAACGAAGCCCATTCCACTTTCGTTCATCAATGGACCTTTATTTGAAAGATCGAATGAGGTACAGTTTAGAGATTGCCACAAACAGGTAATGAGGACTACCCCCTTCCATGCTCTTCTGAAAGTGACTCGTCAACAACTTTTCCCCCCGTCTTATTGGAGGAGATTATATCTACGCATTGTGGGGGAAATAATTTCAAAATCGGCAATAAGGAGATTACGTTTACGGTGGTTGATGTGGCACTGATTTTGGGTCTACCATGTGGAGGGGCTCCATGCAAAATTTCAGGAACAATATACCAGTCTAAATTACATGATCATTTTGGTGAGAAAGTGGTATTTGACAGGAAAAAGGCTAGGGATTTGCTGAACCAATTATGCGGTTCAGATGCCCCCGAGGATGTTGCCGATGTTGTTCGCTTGTGGATAGTTCTATTATTTGCCACATTTCTTTGCCCACGATCAGCGCATTCATGTCCCCAACAGTTATTACGTTATTTGGATGATTTGGAAATTGTTGGGAAATACAATTGGGCGGCGGCTGTGCATGACTTGATAATGCACAATTTTGACTATCTAGTTGCATGCGTCAGGAAACATCAAAGTGGGACAGTGGTCCCCGCAAAGAGACGGTCATGCAGTGATTCACAACAACATTTTTTTCTGTTTGGGTGTGCTCCTGTACTCACTGTAAGTATATCTAAAGTTTAGGCTAAATTCTCTTTGAACGCTAGAAATAAAATTTGCAATAACTTGGTTGGTCCTGGTTGTTCAGGTGTGGTTTCTCAAGCATACCCGGGTCCGGCAACCGACCCGCCCAACAGCCTTTCCACGCCTTTTCCGATGGGCATCCTTTCATTTTAAAAAATTGAAATTCTCCATTGCTAGTTTACGTGGGCAAGAGGTGAGGAATTATTCTTACACTATCTGCATAGCATTCGTGTAGTGAATCTGAGTATTTATGTACACCATCTGCATTGCAGATTATCAAGGATCTCGATATGCTTCCGGCTGAGAGGGCCATAATTTATGGTGAACCTGGTGCGTCAGGCAGGTCAACCAATGTTGATAGCGGAGAGCCTTTCACTGCTTCGGAGGCGCACCATGATCAAGCTCAACCAGAAGTTCAGGCACAAGTAAATGATGCGATCATCTCCATCCTGAAAGGCATTGAGGGAAGGATGAATAAGCAAGATGAGAGGCTGGAGATGCTGCATCAAAGCATTAACTCACAACAGGTGCAACTTCAAGAGTTGAAGATGTCAATTGAGCGAATGCCTGCACAGCCGGCTGGTCCTTCTGCAGTGGCTCCCTGCCATTCTCCACTTCAATCTCCACTGCCCCCACCGCCGACTGGTCCTTCTCCACTGCCTCCACAAGAATCTCCATTGGCTCCACCACCAGCTGGTCCTTCTCCATTGGCCCCATGCCATTCTCCATTGCAACCCACTTCACTGTCTCAACCTCCATCTGATCATCAGGTTGAAGCTGCAAGTGAAGAAGCCGATGTGCCGTTGGAGAAGATGACAAAGGAGCTCGCTCAGCAGAGTTCCTTGGTAAGGAATGTAAAGAAACGTAAGGGGCGGAGGTGCGGTCCTAAGCAGAAGACACCTTATGGTGTTATTGGGAAGGACGCTAAAGGAAGAGCAGAGGAGGGAAAGAAGAAAGTGAAGGCGCAGGGAGATGTAAGTGCCTAATGATGGAATGTAATTTGTTTTGTTTTCATGAATTTAAGTTGAAAGTAGACATGTATTAAATATTGTTGTGATAATAGGACTATGAATCAATTAAAAGTGACTGGGTTTGCAAGGGGCTGCTGAATGACATGCAGAACACAGTTTTGGAGAATTTCATGCTTGAATATTCTACTGCGGACCATGAGTAAGATATGATAATATTTAATTAGTCGTTGTTTATGAGGAATGTGATTACATTTTTTCTCTTCTAATTGTAATATTGAGCTTCTCCATTTGCAGTGTGCATTTGTTTGAACTTTATAACGGCATTGTATTGAGAAAATTCCATGTATTTCAATTACTTTGCGGGCATATGATTGAAGACACAGTAGGTTTTTTTATTTGTCATGAAACATGCAATGTGGAAATTATTTAGTTAAGAAGTACCCACTTCATTCAGGTTATAGATGCCATGATCCAACACCTACATGATGGACAATCCGCAGAAGGCATCTTATGTCGGTGGATGGCATTCCCCACAATTGTTGTAAATTTCATTGCTAGTCATGAGAGATTGAATGCAGCCCGAAAAGCGATGGAGCTACGTAGGTGTACATTGGGTCACCCACACCTATCGAACTTGGCAACCAATAAGTATATCTTCTTTGTGTTGCATTCTGGTAACCATTGGCACTTGCTCGCTGTTCACATTGAAAAGAAGATTTTCATTTCATACAATTCCCTAAAGGATGTGATACTGCACCGTGGCATTACAAGGCAATGGGTAAATGTCTGTTATATTATTTGAGTTGGCAAATATCCATTATGTTTTCTAAACATGGTAACTGTTGACTTTATAGGTTGATGTTCTGCGCATATTCCTTAAGGAATACGGTGCATTCGATGAACCAGAGGGATGGGGCCTCCAGTACGACTTGGCATGCCCACAACAGTCCGATGATTCATTGAACTGCGGGTTGTATGTTTTGAAGTACATTGAAGCTTTGTCGACGGAAGACAACAGTGAAAATTGGAAATTTGGAGAAGTAGACTGCAACCTGTTTAGAGCAAATTTTGCAGCAACAATAATTGCTGAATCAAAGAAGTAAAATAATGTAAATGCATCCGTGTAGACACAACTATGTATTAAATATTTATGTTCATTTTTGCAATGATAGAAAAAATGGGAAATATTTGTTGGCATTTGTGTTCATAACGAGTTGGCGGTGTGAAGCGCAGGCGATGCTGCCACAACGATTTGGAGGTTGGGCGGTGCGCTACGGAATTGGTATGGCCATACCTATTTGAGGCCATACCGATTCGGTTGTGAAGGCGCCAATATGTGCCAAAAAAATCATATAAAATTCACATACATACCAATGTGTGCCAAAAAAAATGACAAAATTCGCAATACAAAATTCATACTATAAATCCACATACATACCAACGAGTTAATAGGAGATTAATTTCATTATTTGTACAATGACAATCCATGCAGGGATATGAAAATCCAACGAAGGTCTCAACATATCTGTCTGTGCCCACACGAAATGTTGTTATTTTAAAATCGGGACCCCTTGGCAGCCTGGAAAATCTTGTACCGACATATTCTGAAGATGGTAGGGCCTGAATGCCATGTAGTAAAAATGTTGCTTGATTGAATTTAGAGACATGCTTGCTTGTGCTGGATTGTGATAATATCATGCCAAAGTTATCCGATCTCAGTGTATTATTCTGTCAGATTCTCTGAACATTTGAACTGTCAGTTCAATATAAATAAGAATGGTGGTACCAGAAATTAAGCATCATAATCACTCATGTGTGTCTCTGCTAAATGAGGAAGGTTTACATTTTTAGGGAATTTGCATTGAAAGTATTTTGACATAATTACAACATCTTTTTTTGTATTGAGTATATTAAATCAGAGGTAAATGAAGTCAGTGTCAACCAGGAAATGTAAGAACATGGGGCTGAATTGCTGGGTTTGAAATGTTGCTGATTTTCTCAACAAGCACTTGGAACTTGAGATTACCTCTATCTAGAACGAAAAATTTCAAGTATTTGATGGAAGACTTGATGGCTGCAACGCAAAGTTGCTGTCCCCTGGTGGAGGATGGACATTGTCATGCTATGACCTCCAAAGTGTAGCTACATTCATCCATCCATCATTCCCTTATTCACTCCACCTCCTGGTCCTCTTCCTGTTCGGTCAGTCTGGACCAATGACTGCAGCACGATTTCATATCTTATCCCTCCACTGTTTTTCTACTTGATGACCTTACAGTTCTAATGTACTTTCCCTTTCTCTGACTTATGATTGTTTGCAAAAAATGTAGTAAAAATATCTTATAAATTTAAATAAGTGTCAGCAGTTACATAAACAGTAGTATTACTTAGCTTATCACTTTCTTACTTTTATCTGATGTTATTCTATGCTTCAGAAAATATCTGCAAGTCAACTCAAATAAGTCACACAAGTATAGCCAATGAATTAAACTGAAGCAGTTTGCAGAATCTGTTAAACTGAAGTAACAGAAGTAAGAAATTGGCTCAAGATGGAATGCAATTGTAAGGGGCCTCTGCAGCTTACACATGAGGAATGTGCGGTAAAATGGATCAGCATAAAAGGCAACAGGAAGTGTGATGTTTGCGGACAAGATGTTCTTAATTTACCTGTAACTTTGCTCCGGATACAGAGTTCTGCTCAGAGGGAGACTGTGCATCAACATGCCAGACAAAACACAGTGTCACAGTTAACTAGGTAAAATGATGCAACATTTGTTACTGTTAAGACATTTTTTTCTACTCTTGTTTCTTAGATGGAACTTTGATGTAACTAATTCATTTTCAGAATACCATAAAAACTGTATATAAGTCCACATACATACCAATATGTGCCGCAAACAAATGCACTGCAGTATCACCCTGCGCCATCCACAGACTTCTCATTCTGTCTGGATCTTTTAGCTTTGTTCCTCACCTTTTCTAGAGCAGACAATATTCGCTTCTCTCGTTTTCTTCCCTTCCGCAATGCGATTGTTGGGTCTTGGACTGTACGTTCGGGAGCATTATGTTGTGCATTCCTGTTGTCAATCTGAACCGAAGTAACTTTCTTTGATTGCATCACATTTAACAAAATATTCGGGATTTCTGCTAGCAGGTGATCAAATTGAGATTCAGACGAGCTGGCTTCTTGTGCTACCTTCATTAACCTGTATATTAATATGGTATATCTTGACGAAGGATGTTTCCTATCTTCTTCGCGGACTACTGATGCTTCTAGTCCCTCTCTGTAGCGTAAATCCTTACGCCATCTATTTAGGAAATATTTGTCTGGTATTTTCTCTACACCGCAGTATTGTAGTGCCCACATAGCATGTCTGCAGAGGTACCCCCTAAATTGAAAGCTGCGACAAGTGCATTCCACTTCTGCAGAATCTTTGTTATACGTAACAGTGTTCATTTTTTGCAAATCCTTCGTTACTCCTTTTATTTGAACACGTTCAAACGACTTCAGTCTTAGGGTGACACATGGCCCATTAGCTTCAATGAACTGCGGCTGACAACCAGCTCCCTCCAGCAATTCATGTTGGAACTTGTTAAACATAGACCTTGTATATATCCCAGCAGCTTGTTTCTCAAATGGTGAGGAAGTCCTCAAATACGCTTCAGTATCAAGGGATTTCAGATCTGCATGATTTTCTGCCTCAAACCTACGTTCAATAGCCATCACATATTTTTTCACGAACTCAGACAATGTTGTCTTGGTTGTGACAAAGCCATCGAAGAAGTGGTGTATACTCTCACTACGTTGAGATGTAGACATTCCTACAGAAACATAATTTTCTTTCATCATACTAAAAATAGGTAAATATATGCTTTACACATTTTTCATGCTAAGAAACATACCTGCAAAAAATGTGTCCTTCAGGAAAACGGGCACCCACTTACTTCGAGTCTTGTACAACCCCTGCAACCATTCATTGTTCCTTGCACTTTCATATGTCATCATCAATTGGTCCCAATTTTCTTCAAATTGATGGATGGATTGTGTATCATAAATAGTTATATCAAAATCATGTATGAATTGTGGATTTTGTATACATAGATGACCAATCTTCTCTGGGACTTTCTTCAGGATATGCCATAAACAAAATCGATGCCGAGTGTTGGGAAAAACTTCCGCAATTGCGACCTCCATAGCTTTATCTTGATCCGTGATGATAGCATTGGGATGCAGCCCCCCAGTAGCTTCAAGCCAACAATTAAACAGCCAATTGAAAGTAGATACTTTCTCATTGCTCAAAAGTGCACAACCCAAAATAATAGATTGTCCATGGTGATTGACCCCAACAAAGGAGGCAAATGGCATTTGGTACGTATTAGTCAAATACGTTGTATCAAAACAAATGACATTGGAAAAGCACCTACATGAAATCCTTGATCTACCATCAATCCATAATACATTACTTAATGCACCATTATCATTCACGGATATAGTGTAATGAAATGTAGGGTCCTTAGCTTGCATCTCTTGAAAGTGTGCTATCATTGTCTTTGCGTCACCATCCTTCAACTGTGTCTGTCTCTCTTTATCAATAAAGTTCCGACAATCCTTCTCTGTCCAATCTAGTTGTCTTATGCCACCTGCCCTTATTGCAAAAGAGGAGACAATGTTTGTTGTTGATATGCCAACACTTCTCATGTTCAAAATTTTAGCTTTCTCAGGTGTCAATATGTTTCTATGGCATCTGTAATACATAGCTGAACGGGGAAAAAGGTTGTGATTATGCTCTAAAATTACACCTGTCATTATGAACTGGAAAGAATGCTTGTCATGTTTAACCCTTATTGATGCCGGACATCCAATCTTGCTAGTATCTCTCTGTGTAGACGCATCTTTACGCCATTTTGGTTGTCCGCTCCTATGGCAACTGAATTTCTTATAAATGCATATCCCTTTTTTCATTCTGCTATCGGTAATTGATATGCCAAATCCTTCATGCTTCGCATACTTAATGTAGAATTTATGTGCTTCAGTAATGCTGTTGAACATCATGCCATTACAAGGAACATCTATAGCCTCTGGTTGCTCCTCAATTATTTGGGGGGACTGTGGTGCTGCTCATATTAGCATTTCTTATATTAATTATTGAAAGAATGCACAGGAATACTATATTAAAGTACAAAAATATCACAAATGATTCCATTGCCGTATTAGCTGTTGAAAGAATGCACCAAAATAATATAATAATGCACATAAATACTGAAACAATGCACTTACAAACTATAACAATGCATTCAAATGTTACTTTCATGCACACAAATAGTATGTTAACGCACATAACTACTATAACAATGTATACAAATGTTCTTTTAATGCACACAAATACTATAACATTATATACAAATGCTAATTTAATACACAAAATATATTAAGTACTTACATACATTGTCAAAGCAAAGGAAATACTAATATTGAGAGTTTCTCCATCATGCACACAAATACTATGTTAACGCACATGCATACTGTAACAATGCATACAAATGCTAATATAGTGCGTACAAATGCTAATTTAATGCATACAAATGTTAATTTAACGCGCACAAATGTTATATTAATGCACACAAAGATTATAACAATGTATACAAGTGTTACTTTAATGCACACAAATACTACAATAGTACAAACAAATGGTACTTTAATACATGCAAATACTATGTTAACGCACATACATACTATGACAATGCATACAATGATAATTTAATGTTCACAAATGGTATATTAACGCACACGAATACTATAATAATGCATACAAATGTTATTTTAAGCACTATAAAATACATACAAATGTTACATTAATGCAAAAAATACTAACACCTTGCATACAAAGAGTATTCACACACACATTGCTAAAAAAAAAAAAAGTACAAACCCATAAATATGACAGTATTACATTAGGAAATAACTTACATTTATCTGCATTTGTAATCTCCGTATCAGCATGTTCATTAGTTGGTGTTGAGAGACTTTGCATACCAACTGAAAGAACAAAATATCACAAATTATTCCATTGCCATATTAGCTGTTGAAAGAATGCACTCAAATACTCTATTAACACACATAAATACTATAACGATGCATACAAATTCTTTGATGCACATAAATACTAGTAGCATTCACACATAATCTAACGATGCATATAAATGTTGTAACAATGCATACAAACTTAATTTTATGCACTCAGATACTAGTAATATTTACAGAGTCAGTCTCAATGCACAAAAATACTGACACCTTGCATACAAAGAGTATTCACACACATTGCTAAAAAAAAAAATGTACAAACCCATAAATATAACAGTATTACATTAGGAAATAACTTACATTTATCTGCATTTGTAATCTCCGTATCAGCATGTTCATTAGTTGGTGTTGAGAGACTTTGCATACCAACTGAAAGAACAAAATATCACAAATTATTCCATTGCCATATTAGCTGTTGAAAGAATGCACTCAAATACTCTATTAACACACATAAATACTATAACGATGCATACAAATTCTTTGATGCACATAAATACTAGTAGCATTCACACATAATCTAACGATGCATATAAATGTTGTAACAATGCATACAAACTAATTTTATGCACTCAGATACTAGTAATATTTACAGAGTCAGTCTCAATGCACAAAAATACTGACACCTTGCATACAAAGAGTATTCACACACATTGCTAAAAAAAAAATGTACAAACCCATAAATATAACAGTATTACATTAGGAAATAACTTACATTTATCTGCATTTGTAATCTCGTATCACATGTTCATTAGTTGGTGTTGAGAGACTTTGCATACCAACTGAAAGAACAAAATATCACAAATTATTCCATTGCCATATTAGCTGTTGAAAGAATGCACTCAAATACTCTATTAACACACATAAATACTATAACGATGCATACAAATTCTTTGATGCACATAAATACTAGTAGCATTCACACATAATCTAACGATGCATATAAATGTTGTAACAATGCATACAAACTTAATTTTATGCACTCAGATACTAGTAATATTTACAGAGTCAGTCTCAATGCACAAAAATACTGACACCTTGCATACAAAGAGTATTCACACACATTGCTAAAAAAAAAAATGTACAAACCCATAAATATGACAGTATTACATTAGGAAATAACTTACATCTATCTGCATTTGTAATCTCCGTATCAGCATGTTCATTAGTTGGTGTTGAGAGACTTTGCATACCAACTGAAAGAACAAAATATCACAAATTATTCCATTGCCATATTAGCTGTTGAAAGAATGCACTCAAATACTCTATTAACACACATAAATACTATAACGATGCATACAAATTCTTTGATGCACATAAATACTAGTAGCATTCACACATAATCTAACGATGCATATAAATGTTGTAACAATGCATACAAACTTAATTTTATGCACTCAGATACTAGTAATATTTACAGAGTCAGTCTCAATGCACAAAAATACTGACACCTTGCATACAAAGAGTATTCACACACATTGCTAAAAAAAAAAATATACAAACCCATAAATATGACAGTATTACATTAGGAAATAACTTACATCTATTTGCACTTGTAATCTCCGTATCAGCATGTTCATTAGTTGGTGTTGAGAGACTTTGCATATCAACTGAAAGAACAAAATATCATAAATTATTCCGTTGCCATATTAGCTGTTGAAAGAATGCACTCAAATACTCTATTAACACACATAAATACTATAACAATGCATACAAATTCTTTCATGCACATAAATACTAGTAGCATTCACACATAATCTAACGATGCATACAAATGCTGTAACAATGCATACAAAAGAGGTCTCAATGCACATAAATACTAATACACTGAGCATAAATACCTGCAGTCCGTTCATCTGCAACATTACTACCATGTTCTCCATTTAGACACGCATGTGGGAGTGCTTGTACTTGAGTTGCATGGCATGCACCAAGAAGGGTCATAAATGGGATAAATGGTTGCACCATCACACTGTTCATAAACGGATGATAAACTGGACGACCATAAATGTGTGCATTATACCAGTTGAAAGTTGGTGGCACAACTTGACCAACTTCATTTGCAGCAGGGAGGTGCGTAACTCGATGATCTTTGTGCTGAGAGTGCGTAACTAGATGATCTCTATGCTGAGACTGCACCATCAGGTTGTTATATGTTGAAGAAGCACACTTACAAGCTTGAATGCCGTTGCTCTGCAAGCTCTTCCGGAACCAAACGTGACAGTGGGAGAAGCAGAGAGAAGAAGAAACTAGGAAATATGGGGGGGGTGGTGAAATGTAACCTCGTTCAAGGCAGTCTTGGCGGGAAGGAGATGATGGTCTTTTTATAAAAAAAAAAACCATTATGTTCGCGAATAGGGGAAGGGCATGATGGTCATTTGCTCAGCCCAAACCGCCATCATATTTGCTTCTGTTCGCGGGGATGGGCGGTTGTCCATTAGGCATTGAATGCTCCCGGCTACGGGAAGCGTGCGAGGAGGGACGCCGGCAGGTTCCCCGTTCAACGCGAGCGGACGTGGCAGTTTTCCACGTGGACCAATCTGCTGCCAGCGAGGTGATTCCACGTCAGCTATGCTCCCGGCTAGCCGGGAGCATAGCATTTCTCGACAGACAAATCGCTCAAGCTTAGTGGTGAGGTCATGGCGGGAGCAAGCATGGAGACGAAGCTTACTAGTGGTGGGGGGCATGGCGGGAGCAGGTTTGGAGACGATGGGGGGATTGTGGTGACGGGGCGCACGCAAGGCCGGTGCAATGACGTGCCGCTGCATGCCCACGGCCTGGGGCTGTTGATGTTGGTGGGGGACACATGCCCTGCATGTGCCCGCCATGATGCATGCAGGAATTGCCCCGCAATGTAGGCGCCTCTTGCACTGTGGATCAACTTCTGCTACGACAGTAAAAAAACCATGTTACCCATCCCCATGATTATTATACATATAACTCATGCATCTCTCTCTCCCCCCCTTTCTCTCTCTCTCATACACTCGAAACAATGTAGAGAGATGCATAGGTGTGCACCAAATATTTTTCCAAAAAAAAAAGAGAAATGCTAGGCTCCCGGCGTGCCAGGAGCCTAGGCTGAGCTGGGGCTCCCGCGCCCCTCCGCGCAGCCGCCGCGTGGAGGGGGCGGGCCCCAGCTGCATTAAATGCCATTTTTTTTATACATTTGTGCACACAAATGATGTGATTGTGCACACAAATACATTATTTGTGTGCACAAATACATCATTTGTGTGCAAAAAAAAATGACATTTAATGTAGCTGGGGCCCGCCCCATCCACGCGGCGGCCGCGCGGAGGGGCGCGGGAGCCCCAGCTCAGCTTTGCTCCCGGCGCTGCCGGGAGCAAAGAATTTCTCAAAAAAAATTAGCCTAACTGGGATGAAAGTCCGTTGTAGAGTTAGATAGCTCTTACTGACAATCTATATCTATTATCCTGTTAGAAATTTGATAGTTCTATTATCCACACAAAAAAATACCATCTCTACCTCCACTTCCTCGCATTTCTAAAGTTAGAGTAATCTCAACCTAAAGACTTTTGCTCCACCATAATCTCTCTAACATAACAGTCATACCATCACATTAGATCATTCACTATTTAATGTAGTGAATACTAATTACATAGATTTTAACATGTTACTTAATATTCTATTTATTTTTGCATGCATAACTTTCTATATATTTTTATGTTTATAGATTAAATTTTAATATCTTTATATTTATATATTAACAAGTTAAGGAGATATACAAAAAAGATATGACTAGCCTATGCAATGTTCAAAACAAAAGAAAATTATTTTTAGCAAATCAAAAACTTGTACGTTCATACGTGGTTCGTATGCAACCTCTCCATATATGATAGACAATTCTTATTTATTAGATAAAATCTTGAAACACACTCTCTTTTTATGGGTGTGCATGTTCAATCACCTTCTGTTCATTTGTGTTTGCTTTAAATTGTTATGTGAAATTTAATTACATAGTCTTTACTTTATTTTTTGAAAATAATTACAAATTCATATATTAAAATATATTTTTATTTTAATATTTATCTATTATTATAAATATCAATCATATTAAATTTAATTCATAATTATATATTTATTATAATTAAATATATATTTGAAAAAACAAATCGTGCATCCCACGGGTAGAGATCTAATCTAATATTCTAAAACTCAGTTTGGCCCTGGCCATATAAAGCGCCACATAAGCAACCTCTCCCAACTCTCTCTTTCCTCCCTCTGCGTTCTCTCTCCTCTCACCCCCTTCCAACCGCTGCTTCTTTCATGTTTAAAAACCAAACCGCTTCATCTGCTTGCACACCCAGAAATCCCGTTTTTTTTGTGTAAATCAACTTCCGGTCCAAATGTTGACATAGTAGTTATTTTTAAGTCCATTGACCAAATTATTTTACCATCCGGTCCAAATCAAGAAGAACTTTAATTTTAGGTCCAAAAGAGGACTTCACCGTCAGTTATTTGACGGTGGATTGGATGAAAACCCCAAAATACCCTTGTGATTAGGAAGTCCGACCAGAGGAAGCAGCCTTGTTGCCGCCGGCAACAGAGGGGGGTTCTTCTCGCCCACTCGTAGGGCCTCGCTGCCAGGTCCTCCTCCACCGGCCGGAGCTCCTCCCCCTCTACCGGGACTCCGTCGAGCTCCAGCTCCTGCCCCCCCTGGTATCTCCTCCCACACCGTCTCGTTCATGTCGGCAGGGTCGGGAACTCTCGGACTCAGCAGCAGCTCCCCCTCGAGGTCCCCGTCAGAGATGCTCCCCTCGTTGCTCATGGCGTTTAGCAGCGTCTCCATCTCCGGCACCGCCGCCGCCGCTTCCTGTCCCCCCCCCCTGGAGGTCCTCCACGCCGGAGTTGGACGGGAGGCGCCGCCTGTTTCAAGTCCTTGATCCAGTGGCCACCCCACCTCCAGTGGCGTCTCCTCCCCCCGTGGCCACCCCTCCTCCCGTGGTGTCTCCTCCCCCCGTGGCCACGCCCCCTCCGGTGTCATCTCCTCCTCCTCTGGTCTCCTCTCCCCCTCCCGTCGCCACCCCCGTGTCCTCCCCGCCGGTCGCCACCCCTGCGCCTGCTCCATCGACATCCGCTGCCGCCCCGGCAACCACCACACCCAGCCAGGCGCCGGCCGTGGCCCTGCCAATGATCCGAGCTGCGACGCTAAGCGTCTCGGTGTCTCCCGCCCCAGCCCGGCCGTGGCGCCTCCTCCCCCCGTGGCCACCCCTCCTCCCGTGGTGTCTCCTCCCCCCGTGGCCACGCCCCCTCCGGTGTCATCTCCTCCTCCTCTGGTCTCCTCTCCCCCTCCTGTCGCCGCCCCCGTGTCCTCCCCGTCGGTCGCCACCCTGCGCCTGCTCCATCGACATCCGCTGCCGCCCCTGCAACCACCACACCCAGCCAGTCTCGGTGTCTTCCGCCGCTACTGCTGCTGCCGCCGCAAACGGAGCCACGGAAGATAGACGGAAGGGGGTTAAAATAATGGAAATTGGGTTATTGGATCTAAAAATAACTTTTCTAGTCAATGGACCTAAAAATAAATAGGAGGTCAACAAATGGACCTAAAATCAAAAAACCCGTTTTTTTTTCCCCATCGCATTCTCTCTGCCGCCGCCGACCCACCTTCCTTCTTCCCCCTTCCCGTACACCCCCTCCTTTCCCCCCGGGGAACCCCTGCGCCGGTTTCCCCCAGGCACCCATTCGCGCGGCCGGCCGCGTTTACTTCCCCCCGCCCCTGCACGCGAGCAGCCGGTGCTGCTGCGTGCGTGGTGCCCCTGTCCGCGACAGGCTGGTCGCGTCAGCCTCCTCCTGCATGCTCCGCGCCAGCGCCCAGCCTCCTCCACGCCCGCGACCCTCCAGGGCCACCGTGCGAGCCGAGCCGGCAGCACCCCCCCCCCCCCCCGTCCACCTTCGCGCCGCCGGCCCAGGCCGCCCCTGCATCCGGCCACTCCCCACGCGCTTGACCAGCGGCGATGCCCCAGCCGTGCTGCGCGCGGCCAACCGTGCCCCCCTGTCCACATGGAGCGACCCTCGCAGCTGCCCTTGCGTGCCCGGGACAGTCCACCGCGGTATCCTCCACTTCCCTCGCACCAGCTTTCCCCGTGCATGGCACGCGCCTGCACCCGGTCTCCTCCACGCGCGCGACGGGAGGGTCGCACCAGCTTTCCTCCTGCACGCCCCATGCCTGCACCCGGTCGAGGGTCGCACCAGCTTCCCCCCTGCACGCCCTGCGCCCACACCCAGTGTCCTCCACGCGCACGATCACCTGCGGCCCTCCAGAGCCGCCGTTCGAGCCAGCGATGTTCGCCGCCAACCAGCGACGCATGTACACGCGGGGAGACCGCGAACCCCAAGCCGCGCCCGCCACAAACACGCGAAGGCCCTGAGAGTTTTCCGGACGCACCTTCTCTCTCCCTTACCTCGCCTATGCGAAGTGCTCACGCTGGACCTTTCAACACAGCTATGAACGTCGGACAGTATCCCTTCTTCGCGCCCGGGGGCTGTCCCACCCGCGTCCACGCCCACCTCCCCGTCCACACGTCCCCACGCCGGCGCGACCCTCGACGCTCCACCCCGCCCACACGTCCGGGAGACCCACACGGCGTCCTCCCTCTCTGCTCTTTGCCCCAACGTCGACTCTTCGTAATGTGAAACCGTGCTCTGCACTGGGCGGATTTATACATTTCTACCGTCTATTAATTGCATGTTGTTTAAATATATGGAAACCAGTATAGATATTATACACAACACGCTCATATATAACTATTACTATTTGATGTCGCAGGGGGTGCAGCCGGCGACGACAGCAAGTGGCATCCATTTCTTCGAGCACTAAAATCAGTATCTTTATCACCTGTCTGTAAGTTTTCTTTCCCCGCTTTTATGAATAGTTTCTTTATTTTGCATATGTATCACCCTGCACGTACACATATTGAAAAATAGGAAGTGATCATCTCAAACTAACAACTTTGTTTTAGTGTAAAGATTCAAATCTGTTATTCTTTTTAAATAGTTCTAAATATTTTTAAATATATTTTTTATGAATACTTCTCAAATTTTCCATCTGATTTTATGTTTTCTTGGTTCAAAGAAATTTTTTTTGCACTCACCTACTGCAAAGGTAGCACAATGTTTGGACTCTTCCAGCAGAAGAAAATTAAATAAATGTATAATTATTGCAAGTCATATTTCAGTGAAAGATGGAAGATGGTGATTTAATATGTTATGTAAAATTAAATTAGAGAGATTGTGTTTTACTTTGTTTATGAACAATTTAAAATTTAAACATTTAGTTGTGTTTTAATAAGTTCAACTTAAGGAAGACATAACGTTATTTTTCTATGTTATATATTTTAATTTTAATTTAATATATACGTAAAAATTAAAGTGCATCGCCATAAAACTGAGTTTAACCCTACCAAATTAACATATATAACATAAAAAGAATCTCTATTATCAGCACTCATGTTATTGAAAAAATGTTTATCTTTGTTTAGAGATTATTTTTTACACTATACTTTATTAGAATTTTAAAGATTAAAGAATAATTTTGTTTGACACTCCATAATAGTCATCTTATCAATTTATTAAGTACATTTTTTCATTTATATACTTTCATTTTTACAATATTATAAATATGTAACTTCACATATGTTAATTAAAATAACTATTAATTTAAATCTAGAAATATCTCCGGTAGAGATCTAGTTAAATCTATTTATCACATCTATTTAATTAAAATTTTATTTTATTTGGGATTCAAAAATCAGAGCTGCTAAACTAATAGTCCCTTTTCTTGTAGTGACTAAATGTAATCACACAATAACCCATGTATATATATATATATATAGGTCTCACTTATTCCCATTAACTCCAAAATTAGTTATTTTTGCATGCGAACCTCATATTGACCGCAAGATATAGGTTAAGCTTAAGAATTGCATAATCTCTTATTCAAATACCTAAAAAATACTCTGTATGATATTCATAATAATATAAAAATGTGCACTTATCACCTATTTCATTGCATATCCCTGCTTGCATTTTCCTTTTGGTGTATAAAGTGGTTTATCGCCAACCGCTAAAACAGTCGCCACTTCTAGCGAGGCTGACTGTTTGCAGTCGGTAAACGTTTAGATGACGGTTTAACAGTCATCTTTTTAACAGTCGGCTACTTAAGGGTTGGCAATTCTTTAGATGACTGTTTTTGAACTGTCGTCTTATGAAAACGGCCGTTTATTCCACATGTTTTTACATAATTATCGACGGTTTGAAAACAGTCGGCCATTCTTTTAAACCATTTTTTATATTTTTATTTTTAATATATTGACATTGGACAATGTAAATCTTGACGGTTGGAAAACCGTCGACTATTCATTTGAGCCAATTTTTTTTTTGTAATATTAATATATTGACATTTGTCACTTACAAGATATACATGCATATGTTTCACTGATCTCTAAAATATACACATCCACATCTTTTTTTCCAATAATATACACATTCAGATATTTATTTTTGGGAAAAGAAATCTACATTATATTCAAATGTATATATTAATTCTTTCTGCACAAAATACACATCCACATGTTATACCAAAAGTCCACTTTGTCATCTACATACACAATGAAAAGAAAGAACATCAAATTTACTAAGATCCCTCTTTCCAAATTCGAGATTTCTTTTTGACATTTCCTTTATTCTTCAAGTTCTCGTTTCTTATTCTCTTCTTCCTCTCCTTTGTGTCTAGGTCTTCAAATTCCTTCCCAGCTGCCATTCCTTTATGTCCAAGTCACTTGATGTTATACTAGGCATGTTGACCAGTTTGGAAAATATATACAGATGTTGTCAAAACAAATAGATAGCTAGAAGCACTTTTACACTTACTTCGGTTTTCCCAAATGTAAAGAAGACATATTAATGTTGTATACACGATAGAATCATCCGGCCAATCTTGGAAAATAGAGCAAATAAACCTGCTAACTAAACAATTATATATTGATGAATACATTGTTGAGATCCTAGGAAATTACACATTGATTTGTATCATTCTCCACAGAACTTTACTGCAAGAACGAGAAAGTGTTGCAGTGCAATGACACACAGGGCGATAACCGTACGAAGGGCAGTGGTTTCGGTGGATAAACCCAATGGACCTTCACCTGGCACTCTGGCAATGACTTCAAGGTGTTAACATCACACTGTCTAGCTGTTTCCACGTTCTCTGCTAGAAACACCCTTAGGGCAGCTAATAGACCCTTTTGTAATACCATTTAATAACATATTAAAATAACATTATCAATAAAAATATGTCACATCAATAATTGTCAGAAGAAAATAAAAACACCCACACTACAACAAATATTTGTTGTGATATTTAGACTCATCTCAGACATACTATTTATTTACTGAAGCTAGCTAAGAGAATTAAAAGACCTTGGACTTACCAAATGTTCCTATGAATTTGACACTCCTAGAGTATAAATTCCCTCACTCTTCATGTCAGATTTACCGCTTTAGACAAGTTTCACTGTATTTATATAGAAGAAGAAAATATGTCAAGGACCATGACAAAAAATAAAGGTTAGATGTGGATAAAAAGAAAAGGAAAAAAAATCTAGAAACTGGAAATAAAAAGGGTAAAAGAATGGATTCTTAGCCAGTACAAGTTATTTCTAACAAAATCAAGATTGTTTGAACTTATAAACAAGTAGCATAGTCAAATTTAGGAAACAAAGAAAAAGCTCTGGTCACCTCCATTGATATAAGAACAGTGTCTATTGAACAACAAAATAGATAAAGAGTCCCCGTCGAGCTCTCGACAGAACACAACTATTAAGAGGAAAACACTAAAGTTATGTCATCATGTGCATGAGCAGCAGTTATGTGAGAACACAAGATGCAAACTCCGACACATAATGAGAGACAAATAGTGAACATTAACCAAAGAACAACAATAGAATATTCTCTCAACTGTGACAGATATCTAAGCATGAAGAACATGGGACTATCAGAATAGATGCAGGTTTTCAAAGAGAATGACATATATTTGTCAGCAACAATATATAATTTTTTTCTAAAGAGAGTGACCCCACTGGATTAATAGAGTGACCCCACATGACAACCCACCTCTATGATGCAGAAGCAGCAGTGTGATTTTCTTTCTAACAAAGAAATTAATTCTCAATTCATGATAAGAAGATCCACATTGACGCTCATAGATCATCAACAAACCCAACAACTGCCAGAAACACACATTTTCACATGACCAATGCTTCTTGGGACTTTCTACTCTTTCGATTACAGCATCAGCTACCAAAAGAAGGCAAAGACATACCACATTAGAAAATTGACGATAAAACCTGCAACTACCAAAAGAAGGCAATTTTTTTTTGGTAAGTTGAGACATAATATTCATAACAGAGAATTCAAATAGTCCTTACAAAACATGTTAGCACCCTTAAATTAACCTCCTAAAGAAGAAACAGCGCACAAAAATAAAATAAGTGCTTCCCAAGTTGACTTATGAGAAGAGGAAAGAGGTTAAGTTTTTTATTCTATGTATGAACACCCACATAGACATAAAAAAATTACATATGGGATGTATAATTGCGACGAAACAACATGTAACCTTTTTGGAAAGAACGTTGAATAGGATGCGTGCAGTGTACTCAAAAGAGACCCAATTTATGCTGCCCGACACTTGAGTAACTAACATGTCAGGATATGACTAGATTTACCAATTATGAGAACTCCCTGGTGATCTATATTTTGTGATGTAGATGACTGAATTTACTGAAACTAATCAACATTTGTTTTGCTCCCATGAACCAGCTTACAAAGGACTAATTGGATCAGCCACATACAAGTGAATAAATGCAGTTAAAAGGTAACCTTTAGAAGAGCTCCATCTCCAAATAAGTTCAGCTGAGATAGAATCTCCTTCTGCCAATCATTTGGGGATGAGAAGCTTGGAGCAGCAACAATCCACAAAAAAAAGTGAATGTTTAAAAGAAACAGTCCGCACATCTTATAGGAACAACATTCAGAATTAAAAAAAACATGTGCATTGCAAAAGTAAACTTGCCTCTACGAATGTATTTGGGTTGTTCTCTTCCTGAGCAACTAAAGCATTTGGATGGAAGCTGGTGAATGACAGGAGCATATTGTATATTTTTTAAATCTTCTCTAGAAAAGAAAATGGGTATGTTGAAAGCTTCTGGCAAATTGCTGATATATGGCCACCAAAAAGAACCAGACTTCGCTCTTTCATGCAGAAGCTTCAAGCCCAACCTCATTGCCCATAGTTCCTCTGCCACATGCTCCCGAGAGGTTTACTCATTGCAAAGCACAATCTAGAGTAAATACGTAAACATGCAAGTCACTGCCTATGCTAACCTAAGCAAATTTTATGAACCATCCAAAAATAAGCACCTGAACTCAAAACAAATATCCATTCAAATGTTTGCAAAATATTTCGATGTGCTTAAATGAAAGAAATATGGTTCGATTGTCGATGTATTAAAAAAAAGAAACTGATGTGCTTGATAAGCATCCTCAGCAACTATAAATTATATAGCACCAATTCCAATTGGACCTTCTTCAAATCGCACAGGCCTGTTCAATTTGGTCTCTACATCATTCAAGTAACGTGCACAAAAGGTTGTTGCTTCTTCCATAAGATATCCTTTAGCAATAGAACCCTCAGGCCGACTTCTATTCTGTACATAATTTTTAAGTGTAAGTAAATATCTCTCTATTGGATACATCCATCGATATTGAACCGGTGCAACTTTAGCCTCTGTTGCAAGATGGATAGTCAAATGCACCATGACATCGAAGAATGCAAGAGGAAAGATCCTCTCCAACTTACATAAAATTTCAGGGATTGATTTTTCAAGTTTCTCCAATGTCTTAACATCAATAACTTTGGCACACAGCTGCCTAAAAAAAATGCCATACTCATTCAAAACACGAGCCACTGATTTTGAAATTGTTGTTCTCATAGCCAATGGAAGGAGTTGTTGCATTAGAACATGACAATCATGACTCTTCATTCCCACAGTTTTTCATTCTTGAATCTGCACTTGTTGAGAAATATTTGAGGAAAACCCATTTGGTATTTTCAAAATTTTTAGCACTTATAAGAATCTCACCTTCTCTACATTACTCATATTATATGAGGCATGAGGCAATATAAATTTTCCAACATGCTTCTTAGAAGGTCTTTATTTTAAAGACTTTCTTATTTTCAACTTTTGCATGTCAAGACGTGCTTTGATGTTATCTTTACTCTTTCCATATTTTTCTAGAATTGTATGCAACATCTTGTCACAAACATTTTTCTCAACATGCATGACATTAAGATTGTGTCTCACTTGTAAAGTTTTCCAATATGGGAGCTCAAAAAAGATACTCATTTTTTTCCAATCAGCTGACAATTATTGTGCTTCACTCTTATTAGCTTGATGTGCATCCTTATGCATCTTCCCAAATATGATATTACTGTAACATTCCCAACTCCTTAACACATCCTCTCTAGATAAGGGAATTGGTGCTAACTCATACTCAACTTTTCCATTGAATGTCTAGATATCATTTCTCCATGGATGGTCAGGTGGCAAAAAATGACGATACTTCATATAAACACATTTACGACTAAAAGGAAGATGCATAGATCCATGATAAACATGACAAATTGGGCGCGCCATATATTCTTTAGTGCTCCAACGTGACAACATACCATAAGCAAGAAAATCATTTATAGTCCACAAGACAGCGACATGCATATAGAAAAGTTCTTTTCTATTTGCATCATATATATCTACTCCATGTTCCCACAAGATTTTCAGTTCATCAATCAAAGGTTGAAGATATATATCAATGTCATTACCAGGAGACTTTGGACCACCAATGAGAAGAGACATCATGAAGTGTGATTGTTTCATAGCCAACCATGGAGGTAAGTTATAAGCAATTATGATAACAGGTCATGTACTTCGGCTACTACTTGTTTCTATTTTAAATCGACTGAAACCATCACTAGCAAGTCCAAGTATAATATTACGAGGATCTCTGCTAAAGGTTAGATGTTTAAGATTAAAATCTTTGGAAGAAATAGAGTCTCTAGGATGGCTCATTTTTCCATCTTCATATCTTAGTGCAGTATATTGCCATGTCATCAAGTCTGCAATTTTATTAGACATGAACAATCTTTGAAGCCTTGGTATTAATGGAAAGTGACAAAGAACCTTCATAGGCATGTTATTCGTTCTTGTTGTTTTGTTTGCTCTCTCCTTCCATCTTGAAGCATTGCACTTTAGGCATTGGTTAAGATTCTCATACTCATTTTGAAATAGGACACAATCATTTAGACATGCATGTATTTTCTTGCAACCCAAACGCAACTCAGACATCATATTTTTAGATTCATACTAGCTAATGCATCTTTAAACAATGCAAGCATAACATAAAAAGACTTGTTGCTCCATTTGTGCACACATTTCAATTGAAACAAACGCACTATGAAAGAAAGCTTGGAATATCTAATGCAACCTATATAAAGTGGTTTCTTAGCTTCCTCCATAAATTGATCGAATTTATCTACCTCTTCATTTCATTCTATTGTTTCTACATCATCATTAACGGGTTGCCCTATAAAAGCATCATTCAACATTCCAACCATGTCATCTGCTGAGCCAGTGGTTGTATTATCCTCCTCTCGAGACCTCTTACGAGACACTCCATGAAAATGCCATGTAGTATATCACTGAGTGAATCCCTCTCTAATAATATGGAAATGAACAGTTTCTTTATCATGGTAAAATTTGTTTTTACACTTCATGCATGGGCATTTCATCTCTAAGCTTTCATTAACATCCATATCTCTTAATGCAAACTGCATGAAACATTCAACTCCAGACAAAAAATGTGGGTTCACTCGATCATGCTTGCTCTTGTACTTATACATCCAACTATTATCAGTAAGATAATTAAACTCCATTTTAAAAATAAAAAAAGAAATAGATTAGTATACTAAGAAAACATCTGATAAAGAATGAAAATGTCAATATGATAATATGTAAAGATCAAAGCAATGAATGCTCACCAATAATTTAAAAATAAAAAGAAGAGACCATAATATGAGGTTAACTTCTAGGCAGGATGATCGGAGAGGGTGTATAATTCATTGAAATGAAGACACAATGATCAAGTACATGATTTCAGGATACATAGAAACTCTTCTTAGAAGATAAAGTTCATTGAAATAAAGACATTAGAGAAAGTTATTTGAATCTAAAATTGAACAATCATTATAAAGAAAAATAATATTTATTAAGCACAAAAAAAATAAAAACTATGTACTCCATATTCTAGTCTACTCATTCATTATTCTATTTATATATGCAAGCTTCTCAAGGTAATAAAGGGCACAAGAGTACAAATTATTAACAATATATATTGATACTGAGGAAATTGACATTAGATATTGCTACTGGCCTTTTACACACAGAATTGCAGTGGTGATTGAAGGTGCTTGTGAATAACCTAGCAGGTTGGTAATTGATTAAAAATAACAAAATCTTATGTACTCAGTCTAAGGATGGATGCTGTAAGATAAAGATATGAGATCCTAGCATATGCCCAACAAGGAAGGATTTTAATTTTATATTCCTAAGTTGTTACATAAATTGTCCAAAGTTATTGCCATAGGAGGATTAATTTCCACCCAAAAAAGGAACAGTTAGATAATCCACTGGATTGACCAGAGGTCTCTAGGAGCTTGAGCATTGAATTGCATGGCAGGAAAGAATTCACTATCTCCTGGGCTTGTGCAACAAACTACTATTATATATATGTAATGCCAGTAGTGAGGTGTTGGGAAGTGCAGATGTCAGCTTGTGAGCAGTCTTTTGACTTGGGGCCGGGGTGGTCGCAGAAGAGTTCATCTTCCATAGGTATTGCCTACTAACTGGTTAATTCTACCATGACTCCTTTTTGAAAATTTCTGCGGACTGGTATCCTTAGTTGATCACATGCATCTATATATCCTTTATAGTTATTGTAGTTCCTGACTGTCCACTCCCTTCCCTAGATGATTAACAGGTATTAAGATAACTATAGACACACCATTTTGACATCATATCAAGCAAATTTCATGTTACACCGCAATGCCTCAAAGTGGCTCTCTTCAAATTAACCCCTTGAGTGATTTTCCTATTTTTCCAAAATTTTCTAGGATTGTTTTAGGAATTTTTTTAAAGGGGTCTAAAGGGGTCTGTTGAACTTAAGTGATTCGCGTCTGATGCAGTGGACGTCTTTTAGGGTGCATAATACGAGGCAGGTAAAGCCGACGCGCATCACACTTACTTTTCCGTAACCTACTCTATTTTGATTCGCGTCCGATCAAGTCGCCGCTATTCAGAACCTAAACCTAAGCCATGCCCTTAAAAGCCACGACATTTAAGAGCTCCCACATCTCGAATGATGGCAAATAGAATCGCGTCCACTTAAGGCGCCGCGTTTCAAACCATCTGTCAAATCAAGATTGATTTTGTCAGAAGATCGATTCTGTTAGAAAATGCAGCGGTTATACCAGATGTGATTCTCAATCATAGCTATAGGCTATGATTGGCAAATCAAGTGGATCTCTTAAATAGCGGCGCTTTAGTCGGACGCAATTCATCATATAGGCGTCCACTGTACCCGATGCAATTCACGAGACATTTTTTCTATAAATAGACCCCCGAGGCCACTGTTTTGAGCACCACTCACACACACTATGGCGAAGCCCTATCGGATTGGAGACCTACATTCCGAGGCTAAGGAGAAGTGACTTCAATTTAAGCCATTCCACGCCTTCCTTCTTGGAGTTTGGAGCGCTCGTCTTCCTCATTCCATTGGAGCGTGGCGGGAGGAGTACCTCTTCCACGTCGTCCACTTCTTCCAATCGTCTCCAAGCAGCGGCCATCATCACCATTCTTTCTCCTTTCCCTTCACTTTTACCCTTTTTACATTTAGTGCATACCTCTCACAATGTTTTCACCCACGCACACAACATCATTTACTCCATTCCCACTTTCTTAGGGGCTTAACACCACCCCATGAGGTGTGTTAACGCCCACTTAATGCTTTTTCACTTCATCTCATTTGAGCTTTCGCTACACCTCTCAAGTCTAATCAATCTGTCACATTTTATTCTCTCTTTTGCAAGGTAACCTCATTTGGAGCTAAATCTCCTTTGCCGGTCGGCCGGTGGAAGGGGTAAGAAGGACTCACACACACTCTCTCGCAATCTTCGGGTGAAGGTAAGTAACGCACTTTTCCTTTCCACCCGTTTCCTTCGACACCCTCGCGTGTCTGGCGATCACACACTCCATCTTGTGCACACACGCACACCTTTCTTTTGCTTTCCTTTCCACCCCTCTTCACCATTTCTTTTCATTTGTCTTAAAATTTTCTCTTCTTTTTTAAATCTTTTCTTTGTGGGATTGTGTTTTGAAGAAAAACACTGTCTACAAATTGGCGATCACGGTGGGACCCTTTCTTTTTTATCTCGGTTACCTTCCTTTGGCACCCACGTGTGTCCCTCCCTTCATACCTCACACGGTACACTCCCCCTCCTTTCGCACCCCACACGGTGTTATTTGAGATTTCCCATCGCCATTACCAAATTGTGGTTGTGTTATTTTCATTGCATGTCCCATAATATTTGATTTTTTAAAAAATCACCATCTTGTTCCCCTCCCCACTTACTTGCCTTCACTCGAAGAAACCATCTTCATTTAGTCCTTACTTCATCTTATTTGATTGGTTGAAAGCATGCTATATTGATTTCTGTTATTTTCGAATTACTGCTTTGATACGTGTCGGGCACAGAGGATGCGATTTTTGCTCTTTTTGTGCGGTGGACATACCCGACACGATTTGTGACAGAGTCCTGAGGGAGTCACCGCGGCGCTTACAGCTTCTGCGAGCTGTCAGATCTGCAGCCGACTTAACGGACGTGATTAAACTGAAGCGCGTCCAATGTAATGGACGTGATTCAGTCTGTCATAGAAAAGCTCAATTTCTGTCCCCTCTTGCATTGTGCATCTCTTAAAGGACATACTTTGGCCGAGGGACCTCCTTCTCTCTTGTTCCTAGGATCCATACACCTCTCTCGGTGAGGGCTATCTCCCCATTGGGCATTCCGTCTCAGTGGGCTAGAGAATCCTCATCGGGACCTCCGTACCCCGTGGATTCCCTCACGGTGGACCGAGTAGGTTGTACCACCCTGGAGACCCGAGTTAGAGCACCCATTGAGTGAGAGGGAGTTTTGCTTAGTGGGCCCGAAGTTCTCATCTTACCCACTTAGGCCCATACCCACTTGGAGTGACATACTTCACTTAAAATTCACATTGAACTTTATTGAACATTTAACTGGACGTAAGCATATTCAAGTGTGTGAATTAAAAGTAATTATCATCTTCCCTCAAACTTGTTCGAGTAGTTGTTTGGTAAGTTGCTTGTTATATCACATTTGTTTGTGCGAATTTATGCAGCTTCGTTCAGGCCGATCTCTTCTGATGGCCGAATACGAAGATATGGCCTACCATGATGACACCTATGAGGATATGTATGACTCCTTGGAACACTTTCCATGCCTTCATAATACACCTTATGCTGGTCCTGCTACCTCGCATGTCAATGCGATGGATGCTCAGGCCCCTCACATCTCGCCGAGGCATGACACTGCAAATGCCTCCACCCCAATTGATATGTCCCAACTTGTGGACATCCTTCAAAGCCTCCAAGCTTCTCAGCTTCAGGAGGTCCAAGCTTCCCTCAAGGGGAAGTCAATCCTTGACCCCATTCAAACCACTCACCCAAACGCAGGTATTCACGCCGAACCTGCTCGTGACCCAACGGGCCGAGCCTCTCATGTCCCCTCGTAGGCCAACTCTGTTATCCATTCTTGCCCCCACACCCCTGTTGGGAGGCCTTCTCATGTCTGGCCAAGCCCCGACGTGGCAAGGCCCACTTATCCTCCTCGGGCTCCGGCCCATATTCCCACGCATTCTGACGCTTCTCCCCTTCACTATTCCACCCAGGTAAATGTCCCCCACCACCTTTCTTTTGGGTACCTCCCAAACCATCCTCCAACCAACTTACCCAAGCCCTCCTGGAAAAGGTAAGTCGATTGGAGAAAGACTTGAAGAGGGTGTCTGCACCCAAGGACTCATTTGAACTGGCACTCCCTTCTATGCCAGTCTTTCACCTCCCCCCTTCGGAACTTCCGATCTACTGCCGTTACAACGGCACCGGCAATCCATTCATACATATCAAGGAATTCATGTACAAATCCTCATTCTGGCAAAATGATAATCGTGCCCTTCCTTTCCTTTTCCACCGGTCTTTGGACAGACCCACCCTCGAGTGGTTCTATTCTCTAGAGCCCACAGACGCTGAAGACTTCGAGGCGGTTTAGAGGAAATTTCTGCAGAGGTACCAAGATAGGGTTGGTCTAGCCTTATCCATTATTGATCTGATGGCTGAGAGGATGAAGGCCGATGAGGATTTCCTACATTATGCCGATAGATGGAGAGCATTGGCTGAAAGACTGAGGGATCCACTGTCTGAGCCAGATCAAGTGAAGATGATCACGACGAATGCTACGCCGCAATTCAGGCATATTTTGGCTATGAACAAATTGACCACAATGGAGGAACTGTATGAGAGAGTCCGATACATTCAGACCTAGCTGAAGGACTCTCCAATCATGGCCATGTTCGAGCCGAAGGCCTGGACCTTCAAGAAAGGTAGTGGTGCTCCCCCTACTGGTGGTCCCACAACCGAGGGGGTCATACAGAATGAGCAAGTGAGTGCTATGGGCAACCCTAGTCCTTCCACCTACCGCCCCAACAACAACACCAATACCAGGGCCCAACAACCCCAGTAAATGGCCCCCAAACTGAACAACCCTCCAATGTTCAAGGTACCACCCCAGCAACCCCAACAACCTCCATATTATCAGCAGCCTCAGCAACCCCACTACCAACAGCCTCCCACCAACCAATATTATCAGCAACCTCAACAGCCTCAGTATCGCCAGCCTCAGCAGCCCCAGCACCGGCAACCTGCCCCTCCCCAGTACCAACAACAACAGCCTACTCTTGCACCTCCCCAATACAACCAGGTCCCTCCTCTGGGCACCTATGAGCCCCAACAGCCTCGACGTCCCCCTGGCTCGAGGACAACCCATTACCCTCCATTGCCGGAGCCTCTACCGGATATCTTTAATGCCCTCATGGCTGCCGGCGCACTCACCTTACCAAGGGAAAGGTTACAATGGCCTTCCAATGTTGATACCTCCCGGTATTGTGCATTTCATCAGGGACTGGGCCATACTTTAGAGGCGTGCTTCCATTTTAAGGATTACATCTACAACCTAAGTGACAATGGAGGCATAGACTGGGAGGAGATGAGAAAATATATTGCAGAGATGAAGGCAAGGGGGCCACCCAGGCAGGACCAGCAGCAACAGCAGCAACCGCCCCAGGCACCCCAGCAGCAGCCCAACATGGGCATTGTCCAGAACCCTCTCCCGAGCACCAGGCTCCAAATCAACAAGTAAACGCCTTCACGGCGTCTCCCCATAGTGAAATACCCGACTGGCCGATGGAAGTACTCGTCGCATCCACCTCCCAATCCTCTTTCACCTTACCCCCCTTTATCTGTACACCTAACCCTGCCAACCCACTACCCTCCTTTCTACACATCCCTACCCATCATCTCACACCATCCAGCCGACCACCTAACCCCCCACTCGTTCGTCAACCACCCATCACCACAACGCCACCACCTCCCAACACACAAGCCCCCTTCTTATGCAACCCCTCCACCATACCACCACAACCAAACTGCCCATCTCCTACCACCACTTCCCCGCAACCACCGTCATCCAACCTACCTCTCCTCCGCACGCCATCAACCACCCCCCTTATTACCCCCAATCACCAAGCCCCCTTTCTCCGTATCTCCACTCCACCCCGAGTGCGGAAGTATCCAACTGCTGCACCAAATATTCACTCCTCAACCTTCTACCTCCCTTCCACCTTCCGTTTTGCCGGCCGTGGCATCGACAGTGGAAGATAGCTCAAAACAAACGATGGTGCTCCGGAGTGGGCACATCTTTAATAGAATCTTTCCCCAGCATCAGGAACAGATATCAGTTCCCCAGGAAGAAGAAGCCTAGCAAGAGGAGTCCATCCCAGGGAGTCAATATGATTTGCTAAAGCACCTGGACAAGACTCCAGCCAGGATATCTATTCTGGAACTGATCAAGCGGTCAGTGGTGCACCAGGAAGCCCTCATGCACTATCTACAAAAGGTCATGGTCAATGAAGACTTGCCAGTTAACCAGATCAGTGCAGTTTTGACTCCCAGGAGCTCGCACCCGGCCATCAAATTTCATGAAGATGAGTTAGCACCAGCCGAGTCTCAGTGGTATGCCCTATGCTTGACAGTCAACATTAATGGGATCCGTGTGTCTCGATGCTTAATGGACTCCGGGGCATCAATTAATGTTGTGTCCTCCGACACGTTAGATTTCTATGGAGTAGCGTTACAATCAATCTGACCCTCTGCTATCACTGTCACGGCTTACGATAACACCAGTAGGCCTCCAAAAGGGGTCGTTACTTTGAGAATAGGGCTGGGTCCGTCAGTTACTGAAATGGACTTTCACATCTTGGACATGGACACGAGCTTCTGTATGATTCTAGGCAGGCCTTTCATTCAGGCACTTGGCGCTGTTATCTCAACTGTTCACCAGTGCCTCAAGTTCCCGTACAAGGGGCGAGTTGTCAAGGTTGCTAGCAAGCCTACTATCGTGGAAGTGGACGCCATGACGGACAACTCAGTCCCTGCCATCTGGCCCAGCAATCAGCCACTGATGTCTGTACTAGACACGCACAGCATGTATCCAAGACTGGTTAATTCATCAGTTAATGCTGCCAACAGAAGCAAGATCATCACCAGGAAAGGGTGGCATATCATGCTGCAAATGGGGTACCAGCCAGGCAAGGGGCTGGGGGCACAGCTACAGGGAAGGACAGAGGCCGTGAAAGACTATAAAATGAGACCAAAGGTAGGATTAGGGTATAGGCCGAATAGAGCAAAGCATCAACTAGGGCAGCCTCTCACATGGACATTGTATGAACATTTCAAGAGAGGACCGCTGCAACCAGGAAGTGAACAGATGTCCACTATCACTGCTGAACCTACCCGTCGTTCACCCCTGGTCACATATCGAGCTGTAGACAACTCAAGACCGCTGAAGCACATCAAGAGGGGTGAGTCCAAGGCAGAATGGAGCCGATGGTTTGACATGAGTGATGTCGCTGCATCCTTGGACCAAATCTTTGCAACGACAGACACCGAGTAGCTGGCAGTAGCCATCAGCGAGCAGTAGGCAGTCGAGGCAGAGCAAAGCACACAAGAAACTCCCGCAACAACCAGGCTCAGGGCGGGCCTCATCCTTCTGGGCACCGCGCCCGCTCCCCTTTCCTCTCTGGGCATCGCCCCCATTTCCCTTTCCCTTCCAGGCAATGCGCCTGTCCCCCTTTCCTCTCCGAGCAACGCGCTCGATTTTCCTCCCTCTCCAGGCAACGCGCCTACTCCTCTCTCTCCTCTGGGCAATGCGCCCACTCCCCCTCTTTCTCCAGGAAATGCGCCTAATCCCCTCTCTTCTTCGGGCAATGTGCCCACTCTCCCTCTTTCTCCAGGCAACGCGCCTAATCCCCTCTCTTCTCCAGGCAACGCGCCCGCTCTCCCTCTTTCTCCAGGCACCGCACCCACTTCGGTTTCACCTCCGGGCAACGTGCCCACTCCCCCTCTTTCACCAGGCACCGCGCCTACTCCTCTCTCTTCTCTGGGCAATGTGCCGCTCTCTCCCTTTCTCCAAGCAACGTGCTCATTCCCCTTTCCTCTCCGGGCAACGTGCCCAACCTCCATCTCTGACCAGGCAGCGCGCCTGCTCCCCTCTCCTCTCCGGGCAACGCACCCGCTCTCTCCCTTTCTCTGAGCAACACAGTCATTCCCCTTTCCTCTCCGGGCAACGTGCCCGACCTCCCTCTCCCACCAGGCAACGCGCCTACTCCTCTTTTTTCCGTGGGCACCGCGCCCAACTCCCTCTCTTCTCCAAGCACTGCATCTTCCCTTTTGCAGGCCATCACGTGGCCTTCCTTCATTCCTCTGAGCATTGCTCAGGCACCGACACCCCACTTGGCAATCTCCCTTCACTCTCAAAAACAGGCGCTCACCCTCCCACTCCCTTCACTCCGATTTCTCTCCTCTTGAACTTTCGCTTGTCTCTCAGCTTTCCAGATTGGCGATCTCACCTCGCCCTCTCCCTATGGACATGCTGAGCACCGAGGGGGCCCCGGAATGGCTGACTCCATCGTCTCCATTGAGGAGACCTCCTTCCTTGCCTCAGAGTGTGCCCTGACCGGAGGGCCACCTCTCTTCGGTCCCATGACCGACCTCCTGCGTCCCTCCACGCAGGGACCTCCACTCCCCTTTACGCGGGGGATTTTTACTGCTTTTTCTCCTCCTCCTCCATCCCCCATGCAGGGAAATTCTTTTACTGCTTCAAATCCTCCTCCATCTTCCCCCACGCGGATCCTGCTTTTACTGCTTTTCCTTCTCCTCAACCCGCCGCTGTAGATTCAGGTAGTTGTAGTTCGAGTCTAGGCCAGGGTAGTAATAAGCTTGGGGAAATCTCTCAGAAGAAATCCAAGGATAGGAGGATTCCACACCGATTCCTCGCTGATTTAGCCCGTAGATGCAAGGCATGCTTAGCAATTCCAGAATTTGTAGAAGAGTCATTGCAATGGCTGGAGATAGAATATGAGCATTCAGTATGCTTAATTGATGATGGGTTCGGAGTCTATGAGTTCATAGATGATGACGACCCGATTGAAGAAGGTGATGAAGATTTCGAGGACAAGGTTGACGCGTTTGCAAGTTGATTGAAGAGATTTGATGAACCGTCAGCTGCTGTAGAGGAAATCACCAAGGAAATCAACTTGGGAACCGAGGAAAACCCTAGGACCGTCCTCATAAGCAGTAATCTGTCACCAGCTGAAGAGGAGGCAATCATTGAGGTTCTCAAGGAATACAAGGACACATTTGCATGGAGCTATGAGGACATGCCAGGCTTGGACACCGCGCTTGTTGAACATCATCTTACCCTTAAGCCGGGGTCCATTGCCATCAAGCAGTGGTTGAGGCATATTCCACCCCCAAGTGACTTTGAAAATGAAGAATGAAGTCGACAAGCTCCACAAATCCAGATTCATTAGAGTCGTGCTATATCCAAATTGGGTGGCAAACATTATCCCGGTTATGAAGAAAGATGGAAGAGTAAGGATCTGCATCGATTTCTGGGACCTTAACCGCGCGTGTCCTAAAGATGATTTCCCATTGCCTCACCTCGACGTGCTCATAGATAACACAGCTGGGTATGAAACCCTCTCCTTTATGGATGGCTTCTCAGGGTACAATCAGATCAAGCTGGTTGAGCAAGACCAGGAAAAGACCTCGTTCACTACACCATGGGGAACCTATTGCTATGTGGTCATGCATTTTGGGCTTAAGAATGCTGGAGCTACTTATCAAAGAGCTATGATGGCTATCTTTCATGACATGATCCACATTTTCATCGAGGTATATGTGGATGACCTGGTAGTAAAATCTAAGACAATGGCTGAGCATCCTGGGGTTCTGACTAAGGTCCTGCGAAGGTCCAGGGAATACCAATTGAACATGAACCCCAAGAAATGTGTGTTTGGTGTTTCATCGGGTAAGCTTTTAGGGTTCATTGTGAGCAAGAGAGGTATAGAAATTGATCCCAACAAGGCAAAGGCGATAAGAGAGATGCCCCCTCCCAAGAATTTGAAGTTAGTTTGAGGACTTATCGGGAGGCTACAGTTTATTCGCCGATTCGTCTCCCAACATTCGCAGAGGTGTAGACCCTTCTACGACCTCACCAAGCCGGGAGTCGAATTTAATTGGGATGAGAAGTGTCAGGCAGCTTTTGACGGACTCAAGGAGTATTTGGCTAATCCCCCTGTCCTGAGGCTACCGACTCCAGGCAAACCTCTTATCCTCCATATATCCGTCCTGGAAGACTCTGTAGGAGCTCTCCTTGCGCAAGTGGATGAAGAAGGCAAGGAGAGGGCAGCATACTACCTGTCTAAGCTTCTCAACCCCTACGAGCAGAGGTACATAGAATGGAGAAGACATGTGCCACTCTCGTATGGGTAGTGCAGAAACTGAAGCACTACTTTCTTGCTCACGAGGTCCATCTAATCGCCCACATGAATCCTATCAAGTTTCTCCTTGAAAAATCAGTCATAACCGATAGGCTAGCACATTGGCAGAGCTTCCTTTCTCAGTTTGAAATCACCTACATTCAGCAGAAATCCATCAAAGGCTATGCCATAGTAGAACATCTCGCTCACCACCCTATTCCTCAAATCGATCTAGTTCGTTCGAAGTTCCCAGATGAAGAACTAATGTCCCTTAGCCAATCTGATCCAATGTGGACGTTATATTTTGATGGAGCTCTGAACTCCCAGGGGAAGGATATCGAGATTGCTCTACTATCACCTGAGGGTGTCACCATCCCACAAGCCTACAAATTAGAGTTTCCTACCACCAATAACATAGTCGAATATGAAGCTCTGTTGATGGGTCTGGAGCTCACTCATTTCTATGGTATCACCCATCTACGAATTGTAGGTGATAGTCAACTGGTCTTGCGCCAAGTGCTCAAGCCTTACCAAGAACTCACCTCAGCTTATGCCAAGCTATTCTTCAAGTTGATCTTTGTCTATATCCCTCGTCATCAGAACCTTCTAGCCGACGCTCTTGCTACCATCGCTTCAACTATCAATATGTGCTATCCCGGGGATTTTGACAGCATTCAAATCGCACGCCGCAATACCCCTGCTGTTCAGGATCCCATCTTTCTCTGGATCAAGGAGGAGAAGTTGAAGAAGTTGGAAAGGAAGGATAAAAGCAAGATTATATTTTTGGAGCAAGAAGAAGAGTTGGAAGATGAGGAGAAGCCATGGTATTATGAGATAGCAAGATATTGCAAGAATCAGACATACCGTGAGGAAGCCACAAGTGATGAGAAGAAAGCCATAAGGAGATTGTCCCAGAAGTACACCTGGTTGGAAATACACTCTACAGAAGGGGACTCACTGGAATTTTGGTCTGGTGTCTGGATGAGGATGAAGTATGGAAGATTGTTGAGGAGGCCCACTCGGGTGTTTGTGGTGGCCATGTGAATAGCCAGATGCTTGCTAATAAGATCCTTAGGCAGGGCTTTTATTGGCCTACTCTAGAGGAGGACTGCTCTATTTTTGTCCGTTGGTGTGTCAAATGCCAATTGCATGCTGACAAAATCCATTCTCCATCCTCTACACTCCACCCAATATCCTCCCCATGGCCTTTCTCTATGTGGGATTTCGACATCATTGGTCCCCTAGGTGATCCCAACTCCCAAAACAAAACCAAATCATACATCCTCACTGCAACGGAGTACTTCACCAAGTGGGCGGAAGCCGAAGCATATGCGGAGATCAAGGCAACAACCGTCTGCAAGTTCATCATGAGAAACATCATCACTAGGTTTGGCATCCCGAGTACCATCATCACCGACAATGGACCTCAGTTTATCTCTCAAGAACTGTGTGACCTCTGCAACAGGTATAAATTGCATTGCATCATTCATCTCCTTATTATCCGCAAGGCAATGGCCAAGCAGAGGCCACAAACAAAACTCTAATAAATTTTTTAAGAAAACCTGTGAGGCTAACAAATTCTTGGATTGGCCAAAAAAGCTTGAAGAAGCTCTATGGTCCTACTGCACTTCGATCCGTACTCCCACGGGGTAGACACCGTTCGCCCTCACTTATGGAATGGAGGCTGTAGTACCATATGAGATTCTTATTCCCTCATTAAGGATCCAGCTTGACAAGGACTTGTCAATCGACGAGCGGCGTGAATCGCTCCTAGCACAACTGGAACTCCTAGATGAGAAGCGTCTGGTCGCCGCAGAACACACAAGAGCATATCAAAATAGGCTCACTCGCTTCCATCAGAAGAAAGTAATTGAGAGAAATTCAAAGTCGGTGAGATGGTTGTTAAAAGAATTTTTGTAAAACCTGGTGGTCCCCGTTCTAAACTCCAACTAAACTGGGAAGGGCCGTACGTAGTTAAGGAAGTATATCTAGGCAACGCGTATAGGCTAGTCAACGCGAGGGTGAGGAGCTCTCTCACCCTTGAATGGGCTTTATCTCAAAAAGTACTACCTTTAGATAAGTGTTTTGGATTAATATGGTACATAGACCCCTAAATGAAATGCCATCATTATTAATTCATTTCTGATTCTTGGTGGGTTAGCCAGAGGTGTCGACACTCACACACTTACACGTCCACCCCTGGAAAGCCAGAGGCACGAAATCTAAGGAAGATCAATGTCGAACCAAGAGTCTAGGGCATTACCTGCCTCTTTTCCACTCGGTCCACCAAAAGAAAGGGAAACCTGAGGGATCGACCTTTGAATCTACCCAAAGCTCAAACGGGTGTAGGTCAAGGCATAACAAGGGGAAAAAGAAAAGAAAATCAATGTCAAATCCAAATCAAAAGAGCCAAAAATCAGGCAAATCAAATGCATAAAAAGCACGTCAAGAGTGGCAAAGTCCCCGCAAAGATCCAAAGGGACCTGGTCGTAAGCGTGCTAAAAACCCTACAAGCCAAAAAGACTGAACCCCACTCAGTGCAAAGGTAGAAAAGTGAGTGTCTCCCCAGTCGCCCAGACTGTTGGCAGACTTCCTAAATACCTCTTCCCTTCTTCCCCACGGGTATGTCCTAGAGTCAAGGCAAGGCAACGATCAACTAAAGAGGACGTCGCCGAAAGCCACCTCGTGTGAAGTCACCACTTAAGCACGTCCAACCTTTGTCTAGCACGTCCAACTCTTAATGATGGCCGAGTAATTGAAGGATCCAAGCATAAGATTTTTCCAATTAGAGCGGATCCCCTTCGTTCTGCGCATCTTTTTAGAAGGGACCATGCCGGGTTGCGGCTCTCATTTCAAAATCCAAAAAATGGAATATCTCAAAATCCAAAAAAATATAGAATATCTCAAAATCCAAAAAAATAGAATACCCCAAAACCCAAAAATAGAATATTTCAAAATAAAAAAAATAGAATATTTCAAAACAAAAAAAATCACATATTTCAAACAAAAAATCACATATTTTAAAACCCAAGAAAAATTTGAATATTTTTAAAAATAAAAAAATGATTATTTCAAAATCCAAAAATAAATATTTCAAAATACAGAAAATCATTTATCTCAAAATCCAAAAAAAATCACGTACTTCAAAAACCCAAAAATTTTGTCACTCCATCTGCTTAAATGCATCAAACGCATGCTCATGTTTAATTTCCTGTTAGCATATGCTTGCTTGCATGTTGCATTCTTTTATTATGGAGTTCTTTTGCTTTTCGCCTTATTTAATAAAGGCTCAGCCCCTTGACAAGATCATGAAGCCTAATCCGCCTAATGGGCAGGGGCTGAGCCAGAACGGACATTTAACTTATTTTTTCAAGTGAATTTCAGGCACGAGAAAGGAAGAAAGCAGAAAACACACATGTATATATAAATGCGGCCAAAAGGGGGGCCCGCCCCAAGTACAACATAAAGTGCCCAACCAGCCACACAATGTAGCAACCTTGATTTTAAATCCTAATAAAATAAAAAAAATTAATTAAATAAATGAGATAAATAAATTTAATTAGAATAAATGAGGAATAAGTGAAATAAAAGGAAATTAAATCAAGCCCATTAAGTTAAATCAATAATGGGTTGTGTAAATGGCTCAAATACAAAATAATGGGCCAAATTGTGAGGAGCCCATCATGGGATGGGAAATAATTAATCTAATTTCGTATGTAATTAATTAATAAATAGAAAGGGGTTAGGGTAAATGCTAAATAAGTCATATATATCCTAAAAAGGAGTCATATACTTACCCTAACCCTTGCCCACGAAATTTGACCTCTCCCCAACCCTAATTAGGAGGTAAATGAGAGAAAGTGGGAGATAAATATGGGAAACTCGGAATTTAATGGAAGGAAGGACTCTTAGAAGGGTTACGACTCTATTAGCCAACAAAACACCCAAATTTCGTTCCCACCAAACCCTAGACCGCAGTGGAAACTCTGGAGGATGGAGAGGAGGCGATTTGGACGTGGGAGCTTGGAGGAGAAGGGCTTGGAGCTTGGATTTTCGTCTTCCTATTTCGTTATCAACCCTAGTTTCTTGTCCACGTAAAAAGGTAGGCAATCTCTCAAGCACTCAACGTGTAAATTTTACCCTAGGTAGCCTTCATGATCCTCTTTAAAGCCCCATGATCTCATCCTTTCTCGTTCATGCATGAGGGCGAATTAAATGCTCAAACTTCTGTTAACATGTTTTGCCCAACCTTCATGTTTGCCTTGTATCTCTGAATCCACTCGTGTTCATGACTTGAGATAATTACCATAAATACTGCATGTTGTTAGGGTTCTAACGAGCCCAGTTTGCCCAAATTCTATTGAGCATGTCATTCGAATTAAATCGTTTCCTATCCCTGTGCATGTTCTAGGTTAGCGAAATATAACCTGATCAAAGCATACCTTCAACATGTCTGTTTTCTAATTAATCATGACCAGTGATAGATCTCCATGTCTATTATTGTTTAAAATTAGTTTCATGATTTTTGGATCTCTGTTCGATTTTATATCAAATTTTTGATGTGCCTGTATCATGTACACCCACCTGGAAAAAGGGCAAAAACCCCTTTTCTGGGCTCGGGCAGCCTTCTGGTGTCGCGACGGGCCGATCCGCCGCGATCTCAGAGGGGGTCACGACAGGAAGAACCGTTGTGTTCTTAACACGATGGGTCGACATGTCGCGACCTGCCCCCGGTTCACCCCGGCGCCTATTTCATCAAAACGCGACCGGACATAGTGTCGCGACCAAATGGAGACTGTTAACCCCATCGTGACCTGGCCTTGAACACACTGTCCTCCATGTCGCGACCTGATCGCGACAACACCCTGCGTCGTGACACCAACAGAGCGGCCAGAACCCTGATTTGCCTTCATGACTCTGTTATTTAACCCCCATCAATTCTTGTTAAACCCTAATTAAGTACCATCATGAACAGTATGACCTGTAAATTATTAATGGGTAATATTCGCATAATATTAATTAGTTTTAAAATCCATGTGCACAACCATACATGTTCTCTTGATTTCTATACACTTGCACACACTAAACATTAATGATTGCCATGAGACCTTTATAAAATATTCAATAATATATCTGGTAAATAAGTGTAACACTTCACTTAAATTCCCTATTTTAAATAATTACACTTGTCTTCGTTTTCTCGCGCGTTTTATACACAGTTACCGTTTCCCTCGGCCTACGAGCACTCGAGGCACGACGGACCCTAGTTTTCTACACACTCTCTTGGCATAGACCACCTCTCCATCGAGGAAGACTCCTGACTAGACCGGGGAATCCTTGTCAAGGCCTCCATAAGTCTTCTTGGCTTTGGTGCACGTCCTTAGCCGACGAGCTATTGTACCTTAAAACCCGTTACACCCCTAGGGATCAGTACGATCCAAACGGCCTTAATGTTTCCTTCTTACCTCGTGATCACGCCGGACCATTTATCCTGTGTTTGTAGCATGGCTAGTGGGCGGTGGTGACTTTAACCAGACTTCCGGCACCCAACTTAGTGCTGTGCAACTGTTACTATCATGGTTTAATGTTATTTTACGATTGTACCCTATCTCGTTACTCTCATCTGTTCACTTTCACTCTATACTCTCATCTATTTCGTCTGTTACTCTCATCTCTTCTTGGTACTCTACTTGGCCATCAATTGATTGTCTAAGATAACAAACATGACTATGCTAGGCAACATTATAAGGGCCCGATCTGGTCCTTGGGAGGAGCACCTAAAAGGCTATAACTCGCGGGGGTCTAATGATCTGGGTGATGGCATACACCTAACGCATGACACACAAGATTTAATCTATGACAATCAATCAATCATTTGTTTGTTACTTGAACTCGGGGTTGAAAGAATATCGACCCATACTTGCTATCGTGACCAGTTTACTTGCTATCGTGACTAGTTTACTTACTATCTCGTGATATGGCCAATTCTTGTGATGTTATACTCTCGTGAATGTGCTATTGTTTCACGTTATCTTGTTACGTCATTCTCTTGACTATACATGATTACTCGTTCTAGTATCCTGCCTCATAAAGACATTAATTATTTAAAGCATGCTTATTCTCATGAGATATTAAGTCCTATTGTGCGTTATTCGCTCATCCTGCATATTTATTTCATGTTTTCAGTTGAGTCTGATGGAGATGACCACACTTACGAGGATGGGACTGAGGATGATGTCCAAGAGTGACCAAATCAACAACCACCATTTAGTAGTTAGTTAGTATAGTCATGGGTCAGTTAGTCTTTATGTATTAGTTTGAATTCGAATAAAGTACTCTAGGCCCTAGTTTTGGCTCTGATTAGTAGTTGTAATAGTTAGTTCATGGAATTTGATGAGTTATTAGTGAATGTAATGGAGTTGGATGGATTATGTATAAAATTGAAGTTTATTTGATATTATCCCAGTTGTACAATGGGTTGTCATTTATTTCTCACTCTATACTGTTTAATAACTGTAATTCTGCTCTGATATTCTGCGTCGGGGCGTTATAGTTTTGTGGTATCAGAGCCTAGGTTATTCTTAAGTATAGGATGAACGAGAAATACACTGGCCTTTTTTTGCCTTTTTTTTTTTAGCCTGGTTACAGTTTTGCCTTTTTTTTGAAGTAGACTTTTTAGTTTGAAATACACTGGCCTTTTTTTTGAAGCATACTTTTTATTTTGTATATGGAGGCCATGTGTGTATGGATGCTAATATGTTTTGTTCTTTCTTGCTATGGATGCTAGATCTTATATTGTTTCAAGAAAATATGAAAATTGTGAACTGTAGGGTCAGCTGTACTTACATGGATTTGTATATGTTTTCTTGTGTTTCCAGAGTCGGAGAAGTATCAGATTTCTTTAAACAGCACATTTCCATACCTGTGAATGATCCACACCAGGTGATTAAACAGGGCTTACCCTTACCAGTCTCATCATCCATTCTTTTGAGTATAGTTGGTTCTTCTGAGATTGATAAATGTATTTCTTCTATGTTTCTTCTTGAAAATCTAATTGTAGAGTAGTTTCAACTTTCAAGTTGCACGCCATCCAGATGTTGTCACTGTCGTTACAGGAATAGTGGGCTGTGCAGGACTGAAGGTACAGGCCAAGTACATTTAACTGCTATCCTTTTTAGTTGAAGTCTTATCATCCTTACAATTATTTTTACTTGATTGTGGATTTAAGATTCCATTGTCTATGACATGTTCTTGAGAAACAGTGAATTACAACGAACTAAAAGAATTTGTGACATTTTGTTAACAATGTAAATGTCCATAGACATATTAATCAGAAGGAACAAAATGAAATTATTTCTGAGCATATTTTTAACACAATAGTAGACATTCCAATACATTTCCAAGATGCAGAAATAATATTTGAGAATAACATATATAATATTGCCTATTTTAGCTTTTGTTTCAAAGTCATTCCTTGAATTGAAGCATTGACTTTCTGGGGGTTGTTTGTCGCATATGAAGCAGCTCAGTTGAGTCTATGTGCAGTGAAAATTTTGTGCAAGGTGGAATTAAACAGCTCAATTGGTTCTTTTGGTTGATACTCTTAACAAATCACAACATTGACTTACGTAGCAGAGAAAATGGAAGATTGCACTATGATGAGGCACGCTCATTAGTCGATGTGATATTTGACCTTTCTTTTTAAGCAGCTTTTGCATTTGCTTCAAGCTAGAGAGAGGTAGATTCCTGAAGCATCTGAACCGTCCATTTTATATTATTACATGGTTTCTATTTTTCTCCGTTGTCTTACCACTGTTCTTAATCATGTCCATGAAACTGAAACTTTTCAGGATATCAACTTTAGCTGAGGCCTCTAAGAGTATCTATATTTGCACAATGTATGATTTAGAGAAAACACGATTATGTTTTAGCTTGCATCCTTGTCTAAGTACCTCACTAAAGGGATAATCAAACTCTAAACAATCCTCTTGTTACAAAGGTTCTTTGCTTCTGTATCTTACACCCAAAATCTCTAGATACTTGATCCTGCAAAATCTGGTCATTTGGTTCTCCCTGCAGTCAGAACTGATTGGTCAATGCCATCCCCCACTCCAATGATCGAGCCTTCTGTGTCTCACAGTGGTACTGACTCTGCTCTTGGAGTTAGCACCTCTTCTACTCAGTGGAACTCTAGCATGCAAATGCAAGGCACTAGAAACAATGATTTCAGGCACCATGGTGTAGGAATATCCCAAGAAAATATGAACATGGGTGTGGAGCCAGGAAAAGAAAGTGGGCACTGGAGTAACATTAAATTTCAACTCAAATAAGTAATTTAATTATTGCCTTGCTTTCTGACCTTTATGATGTGGATTTCAACTCAAAATTTTGTACAATGCATAATTTATTTTCCTTTAACTCTATGCTATAGATTGGGTACAAAGCATGCCAAGGGGACCTCCTGGCACTGGAGTAACGTTGAATTTTATCAAATGCCATGTGCACATTTGTTTCATATTTGGACCACATCATGAACTTCCAAAATTTACCAAATCATGCCATGTCTTTGTTTATGTGGATATTTGAGTGAACATATGAATGTTATGGATGTGAATGTGAATATTATGGATTTGAATATTGTTTTGCTTATGTGATGTAGATGAGTGGATATGGATTTGAATTTTATTTTAGTTATGTGGATGTATTTGTATATGTATTACATGTTAACATCAGATATGGACATGTATTTATTTTATATTTGTAAAAAAATAAAAATAAAAACTCTACACCTACGCTTTTTTATATTCATGACTAAATATCATTACTTACAATACTGTAAAGCCATATGTCTATATATTGCAACATCTCAAAAAAAGGTATTACTACGGTTATAAACAATCAGTATAGATGACCTCTACACTTACATTTATTTATCATCATCTCAAAAAGGTTTTACTATGGTTATGAAACTATAAGTATAGACGACAATACCTATAGTTTTTAAGAATTTTACCTATGCTTTTTATAAATCTTTACCTACGGCTAATATTTGTATGAATAATCTGATATATACCTACGATTATTTTTCTGTGGGTATAAGATTTAGTCACGCGCGCATGCATGTCGGATGCAAACCGTAGCACTTTGTGTAGGTAAAGGGTTTTACCTTCGGATTTTTGACATATGCCTATAGTTGTTATGCGCAGCTATAGGTCATTTTTTTGTAGTGTTTTGACCTTCCTTGACTTAAGAGTCTAAATTCCATACCTATGTGAGATGGGTAGAACCAAGGGTAATAAGACAAAATAAACTCACACACGCACAAACTTAGTGCAACCTCAATGACTTACATTTAAATTTTCTTTTGAAGGATTTTAAAACACTAGCAATGGCAGCGTAGCGTGCTCAACTCCGTGACATGCAACACACTATTTAGCAGCTCACGCAAGCATTACTCCAGGCTGCTGGAGCTAATAACAACAATAACCGAGGAGCTAGAGAGTTACATCAAAATTTCCGCAACTTGAATCCGCCTCGTTTCAGTGGGACCACTGATCCCGACTAGGCAGAGAATTGGTTGAAGGAGATAGAGCGCATTTTCTGCGTCATGCAATGCGCGGATGGAGACAAGCTACTGTTAGCAACATTCCAGCTTGAACGGGACGCCCGTGCATGGTGGGAGTTCGTTGAAGCCACAAGGGCAGACGCACAATTCACATGGGAGGAATTCAAAGAGTATTTCAATTCCAAGTATTTTTCTGAAAGAGTCCAAGAAAGAAAGGCCTCAGAATTTGCTGCATTGAGGCAAAGGAACCTTACAGTTGCCGAATATGAAGCGCAATTTTCTCGATTGGCCCGATATGCCAATCACCTTGTCAGCACAGAGAAGATGAAGACAAGGCGATTCCTTAATGGGCTTAAGCCATCTTATATTACTCAACTTGCACCGCTGGACATTCAGACATATGCTGAAATGGTCAAGAAGGCTCAATTGCTAGAGGATGCGAGATCAAAGGAAGACTGGTTAAGAAGGAACGAGCATCCGGTTCCTCAAGCAAGCCCACAAATGGCAAGAAGTGGCCGTTCAACATCACTGGAGGGCCGAACCAGGAAAGGAAGCCTAAGATACCTACTCCCCTGAACACCAACAAGACCAACTGCGAGCACTGTGACAAGCCTGGTCACACTGCCGCTGAATGTTGGAGGAAAGCAGTCGCTTGTCTACATTGCAGAAATCGTAATCATCGCATTTCTGAGTGCCCTGTGCTGAAGGAGCAGGAGAAGGAAAAACGTCCGATGGGACAAATGAAGCCAGGCAAATTGCAGGCCTTATAGGAAATGGAGACAACTGAAGAAGGTGGAGTTGTCGAAGGTACTTTACCAGTCTTTTCCCATTCAGTATTTGTTTTGTTTGATAATGGTGCAACCCATTCATTCATATCACAAGCATTTGCTTATACATTAAATGAAAAGCCTACATCTATGGCATTTGAATTACCTGTCACTACACCATTGGGAGAAAAAGCTTAATTAAATAAATATTTTTCATTAGCTGATGTTAAGATTAGTGAACTCAATCTTAGAGCTGACTTGATTTGTATGCCAATTGAGGGCTATGATGTTATTCTGGGAGCTGATTAGCTATCCACGTATGGGGCTATCGTGGATTGTAGAAGAGGGAAAATTTCCTTTAGTGAATTCCCTAAACTGACCTTCATGGGACGTAGACACAAGAGACACTTGTCTCTCGTCTCTGCTATTAAAGTACAGAACATGATAAGAAAGGGTTGTGTGGCATTTCTTGCCACAATTGTGGTTGAAAAGAAAGCATCCAAGATATCAGACATACATATAGTGCAAGAATACTCCGATGTGTTTCTCGATGAGTTGCCAGGCATTCCACCTGAAAGAGATGTAAATTTCTCAATTGATCTCATACCTGGAGCTGCACTGGTATCACGCCAACCCTATAGAATGTCCCCGGATGAATTGAAAGAATTGAAGGAACAATTGATGGAGTTGCTAGAAAAAGGATTTATTAGACCAAGTACTTCTCCTTGGGGAGCACCAGTGCTATTCGTCAAGAAGAAGGATGGATCTATGAGGCTATGTATCGATTACAAGCAGTTAAATCATCTCACTATCAAGAACAAGTATCCTCTGCCTCGTGTCGATGAATTATTTGATCAGATATCAGGAGCCAAGTACTTCTCTAAGATTGACCTTAGATCAGGATATCATCAGATGAGAATTAAAGATGCGGACGTCTACAAGACAGCTTTCAGGAGCAGGTATGGTCATTATGAATTTGTAGTCATACCTTTTGGACTAACCAATGTTTATGCAGCTTTCATACAATTAATGAACAACATCTATCGGCCATACCTCGACAAGTTCGTCGTGGTGTTTATTGATGATATTCTCATATATTCCACGACCAAGGAAGAGCATGAGGAGCATCTGAAGATCGCTCTGCAAATCTTGCGGGACAACAAGCTCTACGCCAAATTGAGCAAGTGTGAATTCTGGCTCAAATATGTGTCATTTCTAGGCCATGTTATTTCCAAGGATGGTATCGTTGTCGATCCTTCCAAGGTTGAAGCTGTGCTAAATTAGGAGAGACCAACTAATGTTACCGAGATCAGAAGATTTCTTGGGTTGGCTGGTTACTACAGACGGTTCATAAAAGACTTCTCCAAAATAGCTGTACCTCTTACTCGCCTGACGTGAAAAGAGAATCCATATGTCTGGAGCAAGGAGTGTGAAAAGAGCTTTCAGACACTGAAACAACTCTTGACATCTGCACCTGTCCTCGTATTGCCAGTCGAGGGTGAAGGATTCTCAGTCTACACTGATGCATCTGGAATCGGTCTAGGCTGTGTGTTAATGCAGAATGAGAAGGTCATAGCTTATTCATCAAGGCAGTTGAAGCCACATGAAGTTAATTATCATGTCCATGATTTAGAACTAGCCGCAGTGGTATTTGCACTAAAGATCTGGAGGCATTACCTGTATGGAGAACAATTCATTGTCTACTCCGACCACAAGAGTTTAAAGTACTTATTTTCCCAGAAAGTGCTTAATATGAGACAAAGGAGATGGTTGGAGTACTTGAAGGATTTTGATTTCAACATTCAATATCACCCAGGCAAAGGTAATGCAGTAGCTGATGCACTTAGTAGGAAGCCAGTAGCTTCTTTATCTTGTTTGGTCATGGGCGAGATGCAATTGTTAGAGCAATTTGCCAGTTTGGATCTGAACATTGAGCAGAGAAGTGATAAAATGATAGTTGCTAACCTTAGAGCTCAACCCCACATTTTTGTCGAGATAAGGCAACAACAGGATAACGACCCATTCTTGATCCGAGTTAGAGAGACCATAGCAGATAAGCCTGATTTCTCTGTTACTGAAGAGGGGAGACTATTATTTCAAGCTAGGACCTGCGTGCCTGACAATGAAGAGCTGAAGAGGAAATTGATGGATGAAGCCCACAAGACAAAGTATACAATCCACCCAGGCGCAACCAAGATGTATCAAGACATGAAAAGGTCATTTTGGTGGCCCAATATGAAGCGTGAGGTGGCTGAGCATGCCACGCACTGCCTCACCTGTCAGCAGGTAAAAGCAGAACACTGCCGTCCTGCGGGTGTACTTAGACCCCTGGACATACCAGAATGGAAGTGGGAAAGCATCGGAATGGATTTCGTCATGGGTTTACCCCGAACTTGTGGTGGACTCGATGCTATATGGGTCATTGTGGACCGATTGACGAAGTCCGCACATTTCCTGAAAATCAAAAGCACTTGGAGTGTTGATGTATTAGAAGCTTTATATGTGAAGGAGATAGTGAGATTACATGGAGTCCCCGTGTTCATTGTCTCAGATCGTGACCCTAGATTCACATCTAGGTTCTGGAAGGGACTTCAGACTGCTCTAGGCACCAAACTTAATTTTAGCACTGCCTTCCACCCACAGACAGATGGGCAGATGGAAAGAACAAATCAGATAGTGGAAGACATGCTGTGAGCTTGCACGATAGATTTTGAGGGGTATTGGAATGAGCAGCTATCCCTGATTGAATTTGCCTACAACAACAGCTGTCAGACGAGCATTAAGATGGCACCATTCGAAGCACTATACAGCAGAAGTTGCAGATCGCCAGTGTGTTGGAATGAAGTAGGTGAACAACAGTGGTTGGGACCCAATATGGTACAGACCACTAGCAGGGATATACAGATTATCAGAGACAGGATTAAGATACCTCAGTCCAGGCAAAAGAACTATGCTGATAAGAGAAGAAGGGATTTAGAATTTCAAATCAGAGATCATGTGATGCTGAAAGTATCCCTGATCTGAGGATTTCAAAGGTTTAGGATGAAAGACAAGCTAAGACCAAGATTCATAGGTCCATTTGAGGTCTTGGATAAAGTTGGTGAGGTGGCATATCGTTTGGCACTACCTCCTTAATTCTCAACAGTACACAATGTCTTCCATGTGTCAATGCTGAGGAAGTACGTGTATGACCCGTCACACGTAATCAGCTATGATGATATCATTTTGAACAAAGATATGACCTATGAAGAGAGGCCAGTGAAGATCATGGACAAGAAGATGCAACAACTTCGGAATCGAGCTATACCCGTGGTCAAGATACTATTGAGAAATCATGAAGTCGAAGAAGCCACGTGGGAACCCGAAGCAATCATGCGACGAAATTACCCAGAATTATTTAGTAAGTCACTCTTCCTCTCACGATCATATGAATTTGGGGGCCAAATTCTTTTTAAGGGAGAAAGGATGTAGCAACCTTGATTTTTAAATCCCAATAAAATTAAAAAATTTAATTAAATAAATGAGATAAATAGATTTAATTAGAATAAATGAGAAATAAGTGAAATGAAAGAAATTAAATCAAGCCCATTAAGTTAAATCAATAATGGGTTGTGTAAATGGCTCAAATACAAAATAATGGGCCAAATTGTGAGGAGCCCATCATGGGATGGGAAATAATTAATCCAATTTCGTATGTAATTAATTAATAAATAGAAAGGGGTTTAGGGTAAATGCTAAATAAGTCATATATATCCTAAAAAGGAGTCCTATACTTACCCTAACCCTTGCCCATGAAATTTGATCTCTTCCCAACCCTAATTAGGAAATAAATGAGAGAAAGTAGGAGATAAATATGGGAAATTCGTAATTTAATGGAAGGAAGGACTCTTAGAAAGGTTAGGACTCTATTAGCCAACAAAACACCCAAATTTCGTCCCCACCAAACCCTAGACTGCAGTGGGAACTCTGGAGGACGGAGAGGAGGCGATTTGGACGTTGGAGCTTGGAGGAGAAGGGCTTGGAGCTTGGATTTTCGTCTTCCTATTTCGTTATCAACCCTAGTTTCTTGTCAACGCAAAAAGGTAGGCAATCTCTCAAGCACTCAACGTATAAATTTTACCCTAGGTAGCCTTCATGATCCTCTTTAAAAGCCCGATGATCTCATCCTTTCTCGTTCATGCATGAGGACGAATTAAATGCCCAAACTTCTGTTAACATGTTTTGCCCGAACCTTCATGTTTGCCTTGTATCTCTGAATCCACTCGTGTTCATGACTTGAGATAATTACCATAAATATTGCCTTTTGTTAGGATTCTAACTAGCCTAGTTTGCCCAAATTCCATTGAGCATGTCATTCGAATTAAACCATTTCCTATCCCTGTGCATGTTCTAGGTTAGCAAAATATAACATAATCAAAGCATGCCTTCGACATGTCTGTTTTCTAATTAATCGTGACCAGTGATAGATCTCCATGTCTATTGTCGTTTAAAATTAGTTTCATGATTTTTGGATCTCTATCCGATTTTATATCGAATTTTTGATGTGTTTGTATCATGTACACCCACCTGGAAAAAGGGCAAAACCCCTTTTCTGGGCTCGGGCGGCCTTCTGGTGTCGCGACGGGCCGATCCGCCGCAATCTCAGAGGGGGTCGCGACAGGAAGAACTGTCACGTTCTTAACACGACGGGTCGACATGTCGCGACCTGCCCCCGGTTCACCCCGGCACCCAGTTCAGTAGAACGCGACCGGACATAGTGTCGCGACCTAATGTTGTTCGTTAACCCCGTCGTGACCTGGCCTTGAACGCGCCTGTCCACCTTGTCGCGACCTGATCACGACAGCACCCTACGTCACGACACCAACAGAGCGGCCAGAACCCTGATTTGCCTTCATGACCCTGTTATTTTACGCCCATCAATTTCGGTTAAACCCTAACTAAGCACCATCATGAATAGTACGACATGTAAGTTATTAATGGGTAACATTCGCATAATATTAATTAGTTTTAAAAGCCATGTGCACAACCATACATGTTCTCTTGATTTCTATACACTTGCACACACTAAACATTAATGATTGCCATGAGACCTTTATAAAATATTCAATAATATATCTAGTAAATAAGTGTAATACTTCACCTAAATTCCCTATTTTAAATAATTACACTTGTCTTCGTTTTCTCGTGCGTTTTACACACCGTTACCGTTTCCCTCGGCCTTCGAGCACTCGAGGCACGACGGACCCTAGTTTTCTACACACTCTCTTGGCATGGACCACCTCTCCATCGGGAAGACTCCTGACTGGACCAGAGAATCCTTGTCAAGGCCTTCGTAAGTCCTCTTGGCTTTGGCACACGTCCTTAACCGACGAGCTGGTTGTACCCTAAAACCTGATACACCCTTAGGGATCAGTACGATCCAAACGGCCTTAGTGTTTCCTTCTTACCTCGTGATCACGCCGGACCATCTAGCCTGTGTTCGTAGCACGGCTAGTGGGCGGTGGTGACTTCTACCAGACTGTCGGCACCCAACTTAGTATTGTGCAACTGTTACTATCATGGTTTAACGTTGTTTTATGATTGTACCCTATCTCGTTACTCTCATCTGTAGACTTTCACTCTATACTCTCTTCTATTTCGTCTATTACTCTCATCTCTTCTTGGTACTCTACTTGGCCATCAATTGATTGTCTAAGATAACAACATGACTATGCTAGGAAACATTATAAGGGCCCGATCTAGTCCTTGGGAGGAGCACCTGAAAGGCTATAACTCGTGGGGGTATAATGATCTGGGTGATGGCATACGCCTAACGCATGACACACAAGATTTAATCTATGACAATCAATCAATCATTTGTTTGTTACTTGAACTCTGGGTTGAATGAATACCGACCCATACTTGCTATCGTGACCAGTTTACTTGCTATTGTGACTAGTTTACATGTTATCTTGTGATATGACCAATTCTTGTGATGTTATACTCTCGTGAATGTGCTATTGTTTCACGTTATCTTGTTACGTCGTTCTCTTGACTATACATGATTACTCGTTCTAGTATCCTACCTCATAAAGACATTAATTATTTAAAGCATGCTTATTCTCATGAGATATTAAGTCCTATTGGGCGTTATTCGCTCATCCTGCATATTTATTTCATGTGTTCAGGTGAGTCTGATGGAGATGACCACACTCACGAGGATGGGACTGAGGATGATGTCCAAGAGTGACCAGATCAACAACCACTATTTAGTAGTTAGTTAGTATAGTCATGAGTTGGTTAGTCTTTATGTATTAGTTTGAATTCGAATAAAGTACTCTGGGCCCTAGTTTTGGCTTTGATTAGTAGTTGTAATAGTTAGTTCATGGAATTTGATGAGTTATTAGTGAATGTAATGGAGTTGGATGGATTATGAATAAAATTGAAGTTTATTTGATATTATCCCAGTTGTACAATGGGTTGTCATTTATTTCTCGCTCTGTACTATTTAATAACTATAATTCCGCTCCGATATTCCACGTCGGGGCGTTACACACAACATCATCATCAAGGAAAAGCAAAAGTACAAGTCATGACAGGTGGCCTAGCTCTCGCCACCGCTCTCTGTCGGTCGGAGCTGGCGGCTGCTCTCGGCCTCACCAAAGTCCGCTGTCGAGTGCGGGGCAGGAGGCCTCATAGAGGCGTGAGAACCGGTGGACCCCTAGGCGGCGCGTCCCTCCTTGACGTTCCACTGGTACTGAGAAGACGTCACTTTGTAGCTCCCAAAGTAGGCGCTGGCTCGCCCCTCTCGCACTGCACGCTCGGGCCCACGACAGTACCGATCCTCTGCCTCCCTCAGTAGGCGCTCGGAGATGCCTAGGCTCGTACGTGCCTCCACGTCCTGCTGCATCAGACGCTCCCGCTCCTGGTCCCAGTGGCGAAGCTCCTGCTTCCAGCGGTTATGCGTCTGCTCACGCTCCACCTCCCACCGTGCACACTCCCGCTCGTTATCGCTGCGCTCCAGGGAGAGCGTCACGTGCAGCTCCACTGCTGCCTCACGGGGTAGGTCTGAGTCCTGTTGCGAGACCTGAGTCTGTAGCTCAGCCAAGTGCTGTGAGAACTCGGTCATCTCGGCACTGGTGCGCGTCTCCCGCGTGAGCGTACTCTGGAGCTCGTCCAACTGCAAGTGAAACAGGCACGGGTAAATGAAAACAGTTCAATCCACATATGTATCTAATTAGTTTACTTACTCGTGCATAGAGGTCACGCTCTGCCTCCTCCGCCCTGGCCACCGCTGCCGCTAGCTGCTCCCGAAGTGAAGTCATCTTCGGGTCGGGTACACTCCGACTAGTGGAGGCACCTGCCACATCGGTGCACTCCACCGTCGTCTGGGCGGTGCGCTGCACAAATCAAAAACAAGTCAGCACATGGTAAGATAAAATAAAGCAAAGGCATGATTTTTCTAAACTTACCAGTGCATCCAGTGCCTCTCGCGCCTCAGCCAACTGCGCCTCTGCGCCCGTCAGCTGGGCGCGCAGTGTGTCGATAAGGTCGTCCCGAGCATCCTGCACATGCACATTTGTTAGAATATCATGCATATCATGTTGAATAAGTCAAGGCTAGAAGTGCATACCCTTGCCGGCCTCATGAAATCCCTGCCTCCGTACTCCTCCTAGAATCGCTGGAGGTACACAAGGCTGTCAGCAGCGTCCGACTTCACTAACTGTCCACCGCGCTGCCAGTCAATGAAGTGCTCAGGGAAGCGGAGACACCAGTCCACCCGCTTCACCTTTCCTCGCGTCCTCCGCCCAATCCCCCTGGGCTCCATCTCGTCATGCCACATCTAGTGCAGCCCTAGTGTCCTTGCAGCCAGCCGTAGGCAAAGTGGCTCGATCTCGTTTAAGCAATGGACCCACAAGTCCCGCCCAAAATGAGGTTGGCCGCTCTCCACCCATGGCTGACCATCGTCCGGCATGCCCACGTAGGGCTGCCACACCACCTGTACACATGCATGAGCAAGTCAGTCATATATCATTCAAAATGCATGAAAAAAAAATGATGATGAGAAAAGCACGTACCAGTAGTGCCGGGAAATCCCAAATATCTCGACGAAGGGTGTCGAGCTGCAGCGAGAAGGTGGCCGAGGTCACAACTGGTAACCACCTACGAGCAAGGGGCACCACGTCAGGGTGCACCTCGGTCGCCCTGCCCAAGAGAATGTAATAATAGCTCCACACCTGCAAGCACGCACACACTGATTAGTTTACTAATAATTTCAAAGTGCAGGAATTGAACAGAAGTGCAAAGGGAAGGAAGTAGTACCTGAAGAAAGGGCGTGAATCCTCCCACCGTGGTCTCCCTTCCCGTACCACTGGAGAGGTCAGCGAAGGTGTGCACCAAGAAGGCCACACCCCACGCATACTGTCCGACCCTCTCCAGATCCTCTAGGATCTCCAAAAATCAACATTGAATGTTGTCCCCCTTCGTCGTTAGCAGCATCTTACCAAGGAAAAATACTAGGAACCTCCTAAGGTCTCGGTCCGCCCGCTCCTGGTCCTTGGGGTCCTGGCCGTACATTGCTCTAGCTAGCCCCGCTGCCCGCTGCACAAACTCCTGCAGCGTCTCCTCCCCCCTCTGCCTCACCCCACGGAGGCCCAAGCTCCCCAACAACTCCACTTGGTCGACCACCCTCCGGTCACTGAGCTCGTCACCCTTGGGCTCTAGGTCCAACAAATCCTGTGAAAACTCTGTATAATCCGCATAGGTGACCCCTGTCACTGCCTCTCCATCTACCCTTAGCCCCGTGATCCATGTCACGTCCTCTAAGCTGGGCACCATGTGCCCCCATGGGAACAAGAACGCCCTGCTCACCCTGTCCCATCTCTCCCTCAGGGCCTATATCAGGGGGCTGTCAATATAGAAGGGTTGGATCTCCAAGATCGGCCCAAATCCCATCCCCCGGACTCGCTCCCTCTGCAAGTCTGGAAGCCCCTGATACGCTGCCAACACCAGAGGCCACTGTGTCCTTGGCTTCATTATTCCCTGCACAAAGCACACATAAGTCAGCATACATCAAAGAATAAAAAACTGTGCAAAATCAGGCCAGATCTCTCACCCTTGGTCAGACCCCTGAATCATGTCCAACACAGTGGCTGCGGTTCAAAAATTGAAACGTGTCCGCTATGTTGGCCGCGTTTCAAAGTTGAAATGCGACAACTTTAGCCGCCACGATTCAATCGCATGAACCGCGTCCACTATACTGGACGCGATTCACGCCCTTTTCCTCTCCGGCACCGACGACGCTCCCATTCTTCCTTTCATCTCAAATCCAAAGGGGTAAGGGTTCGGCACTTACCGAATCAGGACGTGATGGAGCTTGACGATCGAGGCAGCTTTGCCTCCATTGCCTCGCCTCTTCCCTATAGTCCTCCGCTCCCTGTTCTTCCTCCATTACCGCCGCGCCGCCTTCCTCCTTCGCCGGCGCCAGTTCTTCCTCCATCACCACCGTGAGCTCGTTGGGAGCGGCTAGTAGTTCCGCCACCATCGCGCTAGTTCCCGTGCTCGGCGTCTCCACCTCTGGCGCCGACATTGTCGCCTCCTCCGCCGGCGAAGCTTCACCCCATCACCGCTTGCTGACTATCACTTTATTCATCTCCGGCCGAGAAGAGGCAGTTTTGAGAGAGAGGGATAGAGTTGAGAGAGAGCGAGAAAGATGAGAGTGAGAAGAGATGAGAGGGCTCGGGAGAGGCAAAAGAGAGAGAAGGAGGCGGCCTCGGGCGTTTTGTAGCCTCCGGGATGATTGGAAATCACGTCCGATGTAGTGGACGCGCATTGGAACCGCCTGTTTTAATTGTGTCCGGCCTAGCCGACGCGATTCAGAGCTATCATTACCCTGGCGCAGATTTTAAGGTGCGCGACTTTTCAAATCCTTGAAGTACAATTTGATGATCAGTTCATCCCCATGTAATTAAATAAATTACATATCTATTTTGATGATTAACAAAACTCAATTAAAGTATGATCTAACAAGTTTTTATGAAGCTTAAGCACAGGAATAAAATCAGGCAAAATCTAGAAGATATGTAAAGTATTTCTTACACTGTAGCATTTAAAGTACAGAGCATATAATTTTTCTAAGTACACATCGACTTCCTATGTGTTATAACGATTTCATTAGAGTCATAACGATTTCCACTTCTATTGATTTCATTTTCACAGGGATTTGATAAAGTATCATACTGATTTTGGTTTTAAAACGATTTGCTCTCACAATGTTTCGATAAGTGAGCATAACGATTTTCTCTCACAACGATTCACTAAGTGAGCATAACGATTTGCTCTCACAATGATTCTCTAAGTGAGCATAACAATTTCAATCTCACATCGATTTGCCCACACAACGATTCGCGAAGTGAGCATAACGATTTGCTCCTCACAACAATTCGATAAGTGAGCACAATGATTTGCTCTCACAACGATTCACCAAGTGAGCATAACGATTTGCTCTCACAACGATTCGCTAAGTGAGCATAACAATTTTGATCTCACATTGATTTGCCCTCACAACGATTCGGGAAGTGAGCATAACGATTTACTCTCACAACGATTCGCTAAGTGAGCATAACGATTTCAATCTCACATCGATTTGGTCTTCACAACGATTCGATAAGTTTCACATCGATTTGGTCTTCATAACGATTCGATAAGTTACAACAACGACTTGGTCAGTGTAACGACTCGATAAGTTACACAGCGATTTGCTTGCTGTAATGGTTCGATAAGTCACAACAACGACTTAGTCTGTGTAACGATTCGATAAAGCAAAACAACGATTTGATCACCACATCGACTCGATAAGTGAAACAACGATTTGGTTATAACAACTCATTCATAACGACTTGCTCATAACGATTTACTTTCATAATGATTTGTCTCTACAACGATTTGGTTATGATTGTATAACGATTTGTGTACACATCGATTTATTTATACATGTGCAACGATTTACATAAACATCGACTCATTCACACAACGATTTCATGAGTTATAATGGCTTGATATTTAAACATATTTCAAATATTTTGAAAGTCAAAAGCCTTCCCTCGTTTTTCTCCGATATCCATGCATTTATTATGACTGAACATTTCACTGCACAATGCATGCACATACATCTTCTATTCCTATTCTTATATTAGAAACATCTTTTTGGAAAATAAATTGATATTTCTATTTTGATGTATATTCGCTCTGACGTTGACTGACAACAAGAGACAGCATAGCTGCCTATCATTTAGCATTTATTGTGTGCAGGTCTCTGACAACACAACCGTTTACAATGTTGGACAAAATGGAAGATGAAGGATATCGAGAAAGATCTTCTCTTTGCATGCGTGGAACATAAAGAACCGTTGATTGGAAGCTCTACAATACCATGCAGTCTAACGTATACCAGAGCATAGAGACAACGGACATATCAACGGCTACTTCCTCAAGAGAAGATATAAATACAAGACTCAAGACTCTTGGAAGATAACTTTTGAGCAAGAACTTTTGAAATGAACAACTTCATAGAGAAGCGTTCAAGCCAAACAGTCTTAGAAGTAGAAGAGCCTCTGTCCATTCCAATCCTTGTAGCTCTTGCTCACTGTGTTCTTGTTAAAATCTTTTAGAGAGCTTTTTTGAGTTCTGAGAGACTTCACTTTTGTAGAATCCTTCTCTCTCAGTCTCAGCCTCAATCTGATACTTATTGTAAATTAGGTCTAGGGGCATTTCGCCTTTATTCACATTCCTGTGAAGTTCCTCTACTGGGGTGAAGAGAGGACATGTTGAAACATGTGGTTTTATTCCCTTCGTGTTGAAGGAAGACCTGGGTTCTAGGGTGTTGTATTCCTCTTCAGGTGAAGAAGAGAAGGCCAGCTGTGGCTGGCTGTGTAAGTGTCCTTGAGGGGGACTATACCCTTGGGTAGTAGAATCCTGAGTTGTTGCTTAGGGACTGGACGTAGGACTCCTGTGGAGAGGAGGTTCGAACCAGGATAAAATTCTTGTGTAGTGTGGTTGCTTGTTTGTGATTGTTATTTTCTTTACTATTAACACTAACAGTCAAACGTAGTGTTTTGTGTAAACGTTTTTATTGACAGGTTTAGATAATCACATTTTAAGAATCCCATTCACTCCCCCTCTGGGCTTGCTCGCTGGGCAACAAGTGGTATCAGAGCTAGTCTCTTCGACAAAGAAGATCTAACGATCTAAAGAGAAAAGATCAGTGGCAGCTCAAGGGCATTTAGAGGGTCAGTCCGTCAACAGACCACCATTGTTCGATGGTGAAGATTATACCTACTGGAAAACACGAATGGAATTTTTCCTTCAAGGGCTCGATTATCAGATTTGGTCTATTATTGAAGAAGGAGATCTTCTGGTTACAAATGAGAAAGACAAATGGTCAGAAGATGATAAGAAGAAGATATCTCTCAACTGCAAGGCTAAGAGCATACTGTGTTGCGCTCTTAGTAAGAAGGAGTTCAACAGAATTTCAGCCTGCAAATTCACTATGGAGATGTGGGAAAAGTTGAGAATCACCTATGAGGGCACGGATAAAGTAAAGGAGACAAGAATAGACATTCTGGTGACACAGTATGAGAGGTTCCAGATGCATCCAGGAGAAACAATTACACAGATGTATAGCAGATTTATAGATATCATAAACGGATTGGCTGGTCTTGGAAAGAACTATGAAATGGGAGATATGGTAAGAAAAATTCTAAGATCTCTACCAGACTTGTGGACTCCGAAAGTAACAGCTATCGAAGAAGCAAATGATCTAAAAAGAATGTCACTGGAAAAACTCATTGGGTCCCTAATGGCCCATGAGATCAACATGGAGAGGTTGGGAGAGTCTTCAAGCAAAAAGAAAAACACCAACTCTCTCAAAGCTGAAGAAGACACATCAGAAGAAATTTCAGATGACAAGGAAGGCATGGGGAGCAGTGAAGATGAAGAAGTTCTCCTCTCCAGAAGACTGCAAAGGATCCTTGCGAAAACGAAGTACCAGTCTAGAAGGAGACACTTCAAGAAAAACAAAGATTTTAAAAAGTCAGAAGGTAAAAACTCAAAGAGAGCTGAGCCCATCTGCTATGAGTGCAAGAAGCCCGGACATATCAAAGCAGAATCTCTGAAGCTAAAGAAGACTGAAGTTAGAAAGAAAAACAGCTCCAGAAGGCTCAGAAGATACAAAAAGAAAGCCATGGCAGCAGCTTGGGACAACAGCAGCGACTCAGACAGTGAGTCGAGCTCAAGCGAAGAGGAAGAAGAAAGGACCAACCTGGCCTTCATGGCAAATGTTGATGATAAGGTATCCTCTGACTCAACTTTTTCATCATGTAATGAATCTGAATTTGATAGTTTAGAAGATGCTTTTAACGAACTATATAGTAAATACAAAGATGTGTGTAAACTGTTAAAAGTCAGCAAGAAAAATTATGCTTGTTTAGAAAACACTAATTCTGATTTAAAATCTGAAAATGGGCAATTAGGAAAACAAGTTACTGAACTTAAAAGAAGAAACGAATTAGTGTGTGAGGATTTGAAAATAAAAATGAACAAATAGCAAGACTGGAAAACCAGGAAACAGTAAGTAAACTAAATCAAGAAATTAACACACTAACAAAAGAAAATAAAAAATTATCAAGCACATTAGAAAAGTTTACAAACGAAAAAACTACATTAATACTAAAGGGAGCTAGAAGGTCAGGAAAGAAGAAATATGGCCTAGGATACATCCCTCCTGATAATGAAGAAGCCGTAGTACATCCTAAGATATATCCAACACCCAAGTTTATAGTTGAACAAGATACTGTATACAAGTCTAATCTTAAATATATTCCAACTGAAAAAAATAAGTAAAACGTCTTGTTGTAGCCATTGTAGCAAACTAGGTCACATTAAAATAACTTGTCCAACCAAACATATAAAATGGATAATTAAACGGAAAAATGATGATACTAACCAACCAGGACCCAAAATAACTTAGGTACCTAAAGCTTAGTGTTTTCATTACAGGGAAGCCTTCGAGCATCTAAGTGGTACCTAGACATCGGATGTTCAAGGCATATGTCAGGCAACAGGAAGCTGTTCTCTCACCTTGAAGCTGAAGAAGGCACAGTAACATATGGTGACAATGGTAAAGGAACAGTGATAGGTTGCGGATCAGTTGGCAGTCAAAGAAAAATAATTATTGAAGATGTACTTTGTGTAAAAGGACTCAAGCACAATCTTATAGCATCAGCCAGCTATGTGACAAAGGGCATCAGATTAAGTTTCAAGAATCAAAGTGTACTATCATGAAAAATGGTGCAGTTGTGTTTGAAGCCAACAAGGAAAAGAATTTGTATGTGCTTTATTTAGAAGAATTGAAAGATCAAGATGTATGTCTGGTAGCAAACAAAGAGCAGTCAATAGAACTTTGGCATAGAAGATTGGGCCATTGTAGCTTGGATGGAATTAGAAAGCTAATCAAGAGAAATCTAGTGGAAGGACTGCCCAAAGTAAGTACAAAAATGGAAGGCATATGTGGGCCGTGTGCAAAAGGAAAGCACACTAAATCATCCTTCAAGTCAAAGACAGTGGTAACAACTTTAAAACCACTGGAATTACCACATATGGACCTATTTGGACTAATGCGAACCACAAGTCTTGGAGGAAAGAACTTTGGATTCATCATAGTGGATGACTATTCCAGATTTACATGGGTATTTTTCTTGGATCACAAGGATGACACATTTGATAGCTTTGTTAGTTTCAGCAAGAAAGTTCAGAAAGATCAGAAGTATAGCATTGTCAATATTCGATCAGATCATGGAGGAGAGTTTCAAAATGAGAAATTTGCAAAGTTCTGTGATGATCAAGGAATAGAACATAATTTCTCAGCACCAAGGACACCACAACAAAATGGAGTTGCTAAGAGAAAGAACAGAACCTTATTGGATATGGCAAAATAATGTTGTCAGAGTATCACTTACCAATATATTTTTGGGCCGAAGCCATCAACACATCGTGCTATATAATCAACAGAGTGATGATCAGGCCGATTCTAAAGAAGACTGCATACAAGCTATTCAAGCAGAAGAAACCAAGGATCAGTCACTTCAGAACCTTCAGATGTCCTTGCTTCATCCACAACAACGGAAAAAGGGACCTTGGTAAACTAGACTCAAAATCAGATGAAGGTATATTCATGGGGTATGCTTCTAAACCCAAAGGATATAGAGTATTTAATAAGAGAAGTTTATTAATTGAACAATGTACATGTTATCTTTGATGAAACTAACCCTTCCTTGAGAAAAGAAGTAGATAGTGATGTTGATGATGCAGATGAATTGTCCAAGAAGTTAAAGAACACATCCATTGAGGACAAGGAAGATCCACCGTTGGAAGATCTACAACAAAAATATACATCACATGATCATCTTCTAAAGGAATGGAGATACAAGAAAGATCACCCACTGGATAACATTATTGGAGATCCATCAGCTGGGGTAAGAACCAGAGGTAATGTAATTCCTTGTGATTACCTATCTTTTATATCACAAATAGAGCCTAAGACAGTCAGACAGTCAATGAAGCACTGTCTGATGAATCTTGGATATTAGCCATGCAAGATGAACTTAATCAATTCAAGAGAAACCAGGTATGGTCCCTTGTTCCAAGACCATCAGATCATCCTGTGATTGGCACCAAATGGGTGTTCAGGAACAAATTGGATGAAGCTGGTGTGATCATAAGAAACAAAGCCAGACTGGTAGCTCAAGGCTATTCCCAGAGCCCAAGAGGAAAACATAGATTTCGATGAAACCTATGCACTAGTGGCTAGACTTAAGGCAATTAAGATTTTACTTGCTTATGCATCTGCATTGGGTTTAAAACTTTTTCAAATGGATGTTAAATCAGCATTTCTAAATGGCTATATAAAGGAGGAAGTTTATGTAGAACAACCTCCCGGTTTTGAAGATATTGATTTTTCAAATCATGTTTTCAGGTTGCATAAAGTATTGTATGGATTAAAACAAGCACCTAGAGCTTGGTATGACAGGCAAAGTGCATTTTAATTGAATCATGGTTTTATCAGGGGTCAAGTAGATAGTACATTATTTGTTAAGTCTAAAATCAAACATGTATTGCTTGTACAAATTTATGTAGATGATATAATATTTGGTTCTACTGACAAATCTCTTTGCAAGTATTTTGAGAGACTTATGCAGGGAGAATTCGAAATGAGCATGATGGGGGAGCTCAACTACTTTCTCAGATTGCAAATCAAGCAAGGAAATGAAGGAACACACATTTGGTAAACATTGTACACCAAAGAATTATTGAATAAATTTGGGTTGGAAAATGCCAAGCCACTGTCAACACCAATGAGCACATCTACAAGGCTAGACAGTGATAAGGATGGTAAGAAAGTAGACCAAAAGCTCTACAGAGGTTTGATAGGTTCATTACTTTATTTGAGAGCAAGTAGACCTAATATATTGTTTAGTGTATGCATGTGTGCTAGGTATCAGGCAGACCCTAGAAAGTCTCATTTAATTAGTGTCAAAAGGATTTTTAGATATTTAACTAGAACTTGTGATTTAGGATTGTGGTACCCAAAATCATGTGAAATCAATTTAGTAGGATACTCTGATGCTGACTACGCTGGATGCAAGGTAGATAGAAAAAGCACCAGTGGATGTTGTCAATTCTTGCAGGATGTCTGATTTCGTGGTCCTGAAAGAAACAAAATTCAGTAGCATTGCCAACAGCTGAAGCTGAGTACGTGGCTGCTGGAAGCTGTTGTACACAACTCTTATGGATTAAACAACAACTTGAGGATTATGGACTACATATCAAGACAATTCCCTTGCTGTGTGACAACACCAGTGCAATTAATCTCACCAAGAATCCAGTTCAGCACTCAAGGACAAAGCATATAGAGGTTAGATATCATTTTATTCATGATCATGTAGTCAATGGTAATATAGATATTTCCTTTGTTGATACTCAAAATCAATTAGCAGATATCTTCACAAAGGCCTTACCTGAAGAGAGATTTACATCTCTTAGAAGGGAATTAGGCATGTGTAATTTGTGATAGATTTATCTGTATATAACTGAAATACTAATTATTTTAGAATAATAATTATTCTCGCCCCTAAATTTGAGCAAAATCCATAAAGATTGCGGGCATCATAAATATCTGTGACGGTTTGTTAATTTAAAAGTATTTATTCATCTCGAACCTGTCTCTTTTCTGTCGTTTTCCACATTTATGGCGCTATCCCCTCAAAAGTCACTTTATCTTTATCTAATAAAACCCAAAATCTGTGCCATATCGATTCACCTCCCGCTCTCATCTCTTTCAACTTGCCTGAGACGATAAGCCCTATCGACTCCAGCATCGACTCTGTGCGATTTCAAAGCTTCCATCCCTTCCCGCGAAAAAATTCTTAAGGGCTTTTGCTCCACTCTTCTTCACGACCTCCCAATGGCCGTTTCTGGAGTTTCTGGCACCGTTGGGGGCTATGGGCCTGCTTTCCTCTCCACAGAGCAGCAGGAAAGGTTTACAACCGTGAAGACGAAGATGTGAGGGAACAAGGCAGTTGATATTGCTGATCTAGAGAATAATGGGATGCACAACATCGTTGCATCTATACAGAGAATGAAGTGGACCAAGATGGCAACTCTATCAGAGGCAAGTTATCCAGACCTGGTTAAATCATTTTATGTTTGTCTGAAGTCAGAGGCCGATGGGTCCTTAACATCCTCTGTCAAAGGAATCCAGATTAGCATCACCTATGAGCTGTTGGAGTCTTTGTTTGGTGTTTCTACCACCGGTCACAGCGGGGTAAACACTGTCGATGTTCAGGCTAAGGGTTTTGGGATAGTTGGTCCTGAGTACAAGCTCAAGGATGGAAAGACCGACATTAACCAGTTGAATGCTTTCAACAGAATCCTACACTTTATCGTGTGTCAGATTTTTCTTCCTAGGAGTGCCACATTCTCCACCTTCACCAAGGCAAACTCTGACATGATGTTATGGGCCATCTAGAACCAGAGTATTAACATGGAAGAGGTCATTTTCGAGAGGATGAAATTCGCAAATGCTCAGATTTGGGACAAGAAAAGCAAATTGAATTTGTCCCTTCCATATGCTCATTTGATAACCAAGATTTTCCAGCATTATGGGATTAGTCTTGTTGGAGTAGTTTCTGAGAAGATGGGTCAAGCTATTCGAAGCAGAAACCTAAAGAAGAGTGGATTTTCTCGTGTGGCTAGAGTTTGGACCAAAACCTCAGCAGCAGAGGGCGGGGCCATTATTGGCGAAGCCCTAGAAGTCCAAGAAGAGGCAGCTCAAATAGAGGTAGCAGCAGCAGAACCAGCAATTCCAGTTCAGCAAGAGGATGCTAGGGCAGAATTGCCAGCAGTCCAAGAGCAGCAGGAAGTTGTCAGGGCAGAAAGTGCAGTGATACAAGAAGAACAAGCAGCAACATCAGCAGATGTTCAGGAAAATGCAGCAGAAATTTGCATCGAAGAGCCAATGATCAGCTCAAGCAGGATTGAGGACATTCCTCTAGAGCACATTGAGCATGTTGGGCAGGTTGAAGCGGCTGCCACCCCCACCTGCATGGTAGCTTCAATTCTTAGAAATGTGTTGGACTCCATTCCCAGCACTCAGGGGGAGCAAGATCATATTTCTGTGGAAGTCAGTCCAAAGATTGTGGCGCCAAGCCACACTGTAGATGTTGTGATGGAAGAAGCTCCCGTTCAGGGGGAGCAAGAAGTTGTGGCTGAAAATGTGGCAGCAGGCCACAGTGAGGATATCTTGATGAAGGATGCTCCTGTTGAGGGGGAGCACTTGGTTGAAAAAGAAGTAGAAACTCACAGGGAGCACAATGCTAATGCCCTTGCCGATGCTCAGTGTCAAGAAGAGATACATGTTGAAAATGTGGAGCCCGTTGCTAGGTCAAGTGATAGAGGGAAAGAGATAGCCTCTGAGATCCCTCTCCTGTTGGGTTGAGTGTGAATATAATTCATTTCCCCTCATATTTTGATGATGACAAGTTGTGATTTTGATGCACAATAATTAGAACATGTGAAATACATCACACATGAAATAACAATATTCAAAAAACATGTTTCCAAACACATTTATCATTTATATTCATGATAATACATTTAACTAATGATTTATGTGTTTATTTCTCAGGGACAAACATTTCTTGCAAAGGTAGTGTCGACACACCTCCTACTGGTGTCAACACAATGCTTCAAAGCAAAGGCAGAATGTTGTAGAAATGGTGAAGTAGTGTCGACACTAGACCAAGTCAGGTCGACACTAGAGGTAGCTCCCAGAAAACCCTGTCAACAGACCTATACTGCAGGTCGACACCAGATGCAGTAGTGTCGACACTAGAGGCAGTTCCCAGAAGGCCTATTTTGAGGATTGTCTACAGTGTGTCGACACTAGATGATGTAGTGTCGACACTAGAGACCCTTCCCAGAGAAGCTGTTTTGCCAGTCTGGGACAGTGTGTCGACACACCCCATGGGCAGGTCGACGCACTCCGGAAACTCTGTGACTTAAAGTCTCTCCTGGACACGTGGCACTCTAGGGATTTGGTGGATCGGCCTTGGATCATGTGCCCACGACCCCCAAGGGTACTTTTGGACATTTTAGGTATAAATACTCTCCTAATTGGCCATCCAACCACAAGAGAGAGCCTCCAAGAGCCTTCCAGAAATCCTTTTGGCGGCAGAGAGAGCTCTCCTCCATGGTCTTGCTCCCCTTGTGCTTCTTCAACCCAATTCCCACATCTCCAAGCACAAGAAGTGAAGATTGATCCAAGATGAAGCAGTATGATCAACTTCCAAGGGTGCAGATCAAGTAGAAGCAAACAATTGTGAAGACTTCAAGGAAGATCCCAAAGCACAAAGTGCAGAGCATCGGCCAGGGACTTCAAGAGTTCAAGCTTCTTCACAATTCAGCCTCTACAAGGGAGTCTTCTTGAAGAACAAGGACATTTCACCCCATTCCTCATTTCCCCTTGTTTCTTCTTGGTCATTCTAGAGATTGTGCATGAACTATTGCAATAATCCTCTTGAATGAACCTTATGAGATGAGATCATTGCTAGAGGATCTGGATCTTTGTGTTTTTGCTCTAGCTTTTGTATTGTGAGCCGTCGAGCTCTGGTTTGTGAGTCGTCGCACCTATTATGTGGTTTGAGCCGTCGTGCTCAGTTTGGAGTCGTCGTGCTCCAGGTGTTTCTTGAGTCGTCGTGCTCAAGGGTGTTTGGAGTCGTCGTGCTCCTGTATGAGTTGTACTCAAGGTTTTGAGTAGTGTGGCCTCACTGTGTGAGGGGTGGACGTAGGAGTCACTGGAGGTGATTTCCGAACCACCTATAAATCCTCTGTGCAGTGGTTTGAATTGTGGTTTGCCTTTGTGTCTTGCTAGATGCATGCATATGGATTTCGCTCACACTACAAATTGATTTTCTCACACACTCTAATCACACTTCATATCAGTAAATTGTTTGGGTGAATTGATCTCTGATTCGAAGTAATTTTGAATTGCTTAAGCTTCCGCATTAATTGGTGTTAGATCTATTCAACCGCCCCTTCTAGATCTGATTCATCCACCCATCCGATCATAACAATCTGCACCGAAGGCTCAGGCAAAAGAAATTGAAGGTCATCTTGAAGCCAATAGATCGCAAATTGGATGATCAAGGCAAAATTCTTTCCTCTATGCAATCCGATGTTGCCTCTATTTACTCAAGCCAGAACTCTTCAGAAATAGAAATGGGTATGGTAAAGTCTGTTTTGAGATGGATAATGAATGAAATGGGAAGCATGAAGGCTATCTTGTCCGATATTTCAAATGTGGCAAAAGCACAATCATCCGTGCATGCCACTCTCTCAATTCTTCAGGAGTCAAGACCCAGTCAAGTAGCGGAAGATGTTCGGCCATCAGGGCCAAGGCTAGCAGATGAAGTGGTTCAGCCAACAGGGCCAAATTTTGAAGAGACTGCAGGGCCATCAGGGCCAATTGAAGCAGAGAGTGTCCGGCCATTAGGGCCTTTGGAAGTTGAGCAAGATCAGTTAATGTCAGGGCCGTCAGGGCCAAGCTTGGATGAGTCTAGGCCATCAGGGCCAGTGGTGTTTGAGGTTGTTCCACCAAGAGCAAAAGACCTGGCTACTGCCCCTGAGCCCCCTAGCTCTTCTCCTCTTCCAACTCTAGCCCCTCCTTCTCCACCATCATCCTCCACAGCACCACCAGCCCCTATCACTTTCAAACAACCCATTCCAAAAACTATTTCCTCTACTACATCATTTCCTTCCTAGTCCTCCTCATCTCCTGCCTCCTCCACTCACATTCCTCCACCTCCTCCTTCTTTTGAGGTTCCTCCAGCCTCCTCATCAGCTGGAGCCTCCTCTTCTGGTCCTTCCTCCTGTGGACCAACTGATGTTCCTCCCACTACAACTCACTCCTTCCTTCATCCTCCTACTCCTCCCTCCTTTATCTCTATTATTCCGGAGAGTGCTCAAATTGATGCCCCCTTCCTCAGGGCTTTCAAAGATGAATTTGAAGAAGCTATCCTTCGTTCAGTTTCGAAAGTTAGTACTTATGTTCATAGGACAGGCTCTTCTAGCCATGTCCCCAAGAAAAGAAGACTAACTTCTACTCATTCTGTTTCTTCTAAACCTTGTTATCCACCCCTTTGGTTTTCTCTTACAATAGATAATAAAAACAAACCGCTATATAGAGAATTTCTTTAGAAAACTGCTTTTGCCACTATCTTTGGTCTTCCACACCTCAACCTCTCAGACCATCTTAATATCATTCTCCCTTTCTCTTCTCTATCAAAATCTGAAAAATCCAAAAAAAATTTTGTGGCTGAAGCCAAAACTGAAGAGCAATGGGCTCGAGGCCACAAGACCTTGTACAATAAGTTTTTGAATGCCAGGTTAGCCAGGTTTCCCCCCCGGGATCACTCCTTGACACTCTCAGAATGGTTCTAAATTCTTCACAAGGACACCTGGGCTCCTTTTGTCCAAAAGGAGATCAAGATAATCAAGTATTTTTAAATGTTTAATGACTATCGCTATCTCAACAATTTACCTGAAGTTCAGCTTGCCAATTCCGGCAAACTATTCGTAATTTTGGTTCCCATGATGCTCATACTGACGCCATCAGGGTTGATTTTGCCACTTTAAAGTTACCTGAGGTGGTCTTTCTCCCACCTCTTCATTCTCTGATTATGGACTCCGATGTTGGCTCCATCATCTTTGAGCGTTTTGCCAGAGTCATGGGGAGAATCCACATACAGAAGCGTAATCTAGTTGCATTCAATAGATTCTTGTTCAGAGAGTACCATCAGGGCCACATAAATGCAGATGTTCTTGCCCCTCTCATGTCAGAATGTGAGCGATTATCTCCAGCTGAGTGGGCCAGTTTCTATCCACTTTCTGCTCAGCAGCTTGTAGATCTGAATGCTTCTCAAGCCAAAATCAACAAGCCTCCTGTTTCAGCTGCTGAATTTTTGGACATGAACTCCATTCACCTTGTTCGAGATCCATTTGCAACATGGGTTGAGAGATACAAGATTTATGTAGCCATGAGACAAGAACTGAAGCAGAAGCAGATTTTTTATCCAGTCTCCATTGATCAGTTCCTCTCCTATGCCAGCTTTGGGAAAACCAATCATTACAAAGTTTCCTTTGATAGAGACCGCTATGCTCAGTTCTTAGAAGAGTAGCGGGACCTTCATCTCTAGAGGATGGTTCCTGTCATGGGGCCTTCCTATTCTGTAGCTTGTGGGGTCTTTAGGCAATTCTTTGAAGAGCAGGAACTTAAGGCTTGGGAAATCATTTCTCATCATGCCTCTCTTCTGTCTCCTGCCTTCTACCTTCCAGTACCCCCTCAAGAGTAATTCAAACTCCATCTTTGCCTCACATTTATCTTTTCTCTTGCTTTCTTTGTCTCATCTATTTATCTTTTTGCTTAAATGAAAAAAGGGGGAGAAAAATAAACATTCTGAAATATATTCTTCAGATTTCATTAACTCATTTTACTTTGACCTATTTCAGAACCATTGTGTTTATGTTATATTTTGTCACCACCAAAAAGGAGGAGATTGATGATCAGTTCATCCTCATCTAATTAAATAAATTATATATCTATTTTGGTGATTAACAAAACTCAAATAAAGTATGATTTAACAAGTTTTTATGAAGCTTAAGCACAGGAGGAAAATCAGCGAAATCAAGAAGATATGTAAAGTATTTCTTACACTGTAGCGTTTAAAGTACAAAGCATATAATTTTTCTAAATACACATCGACTTCCTATGTGTTATAACAATTTCATTAGAGTCATAACGATTTCTACTTCTATCGATTTCATTTTCACAAGGATTTGATAAAGTATCATACTGATTTCGGTTTGATAACGATTTGCTCTCACAACGATTCAATAAGTGAGCATAACGATTTTCTCTCACAATGATTCGCTAAGTGAGCATAACAATTTGCTCTCACAACGATTCACTATGTGAGCATAACGATTTCATTCTCACATCGATTTGTCCTCACAACGATTCACGAAGTGAGCATAACGATTTGCTCTCACAACGATTCGCTAAGTGAGCATAACGATTTGCTCTCACAACGATTCACTAAGTGAGCATAACGATTTCGATCTCACATCGATTTGCCCTCACAATGATTCGCGAAGTGAGCATAACGATTTGATCTCACAACGATTCGCTAAGTGAGCATAACGATTTCGATCTCACATCGATTTGGTATTCACAACGATTCGATAAGTTTCACATCGATTTGGTCTTCATAACGATTCGATAAGTTATAACAACGACTTGGTCAGTGTAACGACTCGATAAGTTACACAGCGATTTGATTGCTGTAACGATTCGATAAGTCACAACAATGACTTAGTCTGTGTAACGATTCGATAAAGCAAAACAACGATTTGATCACTACATCGACTCGATAAGTGAAACAACGATTTGGTTATAACAACTCATTCATAATGACTTGCTCATAACAATTTACTTTCATAACGATTTGTCTCTACAACGATTTGGTTATGATTGTATAATGATTTGTGTGCACATCGATTTGTTTATACATGTGCAACGATTTACATAAACATCGACTCATTCACACAACGATTTCATGAGTTATAACGGCTTGATATTTAAACATATTTCAAATATTTTGAAAGTCAAAAGCCTTCCCTCGTTTTTCTCCGATATCCATGCATTTATTATGACTGAACAATTCACTGCGCAATGCATGCACATACATCTTCTATTCCTATGCTTATATTAAAACATCTTTTTGGAAAACAAATTAATATTTCTATTTTGATGTATATTCGCTCTGACGTTGACTGACAACAAGAGACAGCATAGCTGTCTATCATTTAGCATTTATTGTGTGCAGGTTTCTGACAGCACAACCGTTTACAATGTTGGACAAAATGGAAGATGAAGGATATCGAGAAAGATCTTCTCTTTGCATGCGTGGAAGTAAAGAACCGTTGACTGGAAGCTCTACAATACCATGCAGTCTAACGTATACCAGAGCATAGAGACAACAGACATATCAACGGCTACTTCCTCAAGAGAAGATATAAATACAAGACTCAAGACTCTTGGAAGATAACTTTTGAGCAAGAACTTTTGAAACGATCAACTTCATAGAGAAGCGTTCAAGCCAAACAGTCTTAGAAGTAGAAGAGCCTCTGTCCATTCCAATCCTTGTAGCTCTTGCTCTCTGTGTTCTTGTCAAAATCTTTTAGAGAGCCTTTTTGAGTTCTGAGAGACTTCGCTTTTGTAGAATCCTTCTCTCTCAGTCTCAGCCTCAAATCTGATACTTATTGTAAATTAGGTCTAGGGCATTTCGCCTTTATTCACATTCCTTTGAAGTTCCTCTACTGGGGTGAAGAGAGGACCTGTTGAAACAGGTGGTTTTATTCCCTTCGTGTTGAAGGAAGACCTGGGTTCCAGGGTGTTGTATTCATTTTCAGGTGAAGAAGAGAAGGCCAGCTGTGGCTGGATGTGTAAGTGTCCTTGAGAGGGAGTGTACTCTTGGGTAGTGGAATCCTGAGTTGTTGCTCAGGGATTGGACGTAGGACTCCTGTGGAGAGGAGGTCCGAATCAGGATAAAATCCTTGTGTAGTGCGGTTGCTTGTTTGTGATTGTTGTTTTCTTTACTACTAACACTAACAGTCAAACGTAGTGTTTTGTGTGAACATTTTTGTTGACAGGTTTAGATAATCACATTTTAAGAATCCCATTCACCCCCCCTCTGGGCTTGCTAGCTGGGCAACACAATTTTAGCGCGTCGGGTGCAGAGGACGCAATTAATTTGAAAGGCGTCGGCTTTACTGGACGCGTATCAAGAAGAGAACGGCGGCGTCTATAATGAACGTGATTCAAATGTCCACCCGAGGCTTAATTTTGAGGAGAAAAATCCAAGTGTTTGGATGATACAATCATGCATAAGGGTGTAATTTGGCCATGTAAAGGACATAATGTAATTCTTATTGAGGAATCATTCCTGACACTTACAAACAGCCACCTTGGGCCAGATTTTTTCGAGTTCCCTTACATAAGCCATCCAGTCATCCTCCGCTTCCTCCACATGTGGGACCGGCCTCCTGAAAGAGCAAACCTTCCATATAGCTTTAATTGTGTCCACCTCTTCACCATCATTGTTCGTTCCGATTTCCTGCCTTTTGATTGGCGAGAGGTGAGAAGGCCCTTCAAAGTTGTGCCATGGAAGCCCAAGTTGAGATAGGCAGCGGTGTGGATTGTAAAGCACGAACTCGGATGCTCCGATCAATCACAAGTCCACACCAGGTGCTAGCTGAGTTCGCAGGTCCCTGGTAAGAAGTGGCGATGGAGTACAAGTAAACGCATCCCTGGGCATGCTTCGGAGGTGATCACGCCAATCTGCCTGCATTTTGAGTTGTGGCACTCGGTTAGCCACGCACCCTTCAAGGCCAACTATGTTATCCAAGTGCTTGAGCGGACTTTTGGAGAAATCTGGGACGAGCTAAGGACTTCATTGCTTATATCAAACTTAAAGTGTAGGTTAGTCCAACAAGTGAGTAAGAGCATAGAACCGTAAGGAGGCCTACCCAAGCTCGCCGCCGTCAGTCTACTATAGAGAAAGGCTAGCACCGTCGGTCGCAATCTCTAGCCTTCCCAAATGCCGCACTGCGCTCAGTTGATCCTCCTCCAGTACATTATTGATTGAAGGGAAGAGAAGACTGCCCGCCACGCAGATGGCGAACCCCTTCATCACTTGCTCCAGCCTCTCATTATTCTCTGCTTTGGGTAGTTCTTTCATTGTCCAAGCTGCCAGTTTTACAAGTTAACTCCCTTCTCGGTCCTGAAATCTTGGGCCGCTCGTGCATCCATGAAGCTCTCTAGCACCACCTTACTCGTGTAGCACCTCGGCATGATTGCTATCTCATCTTCCTCACCTCGTTTCATTCGCTTCAAACCTAGCAAAATCTCAACCTCTTCCAGAAGGATTGTGGCCTCAAAAGTTTTGAAGAGAAAGGTGTGGGTTTGAGGGTCCCACAGTTCAACTAATGTCCCTAGAGCCTCCCAATCAAGGTGGAATTCGTGGTATCTTTGGGCATGGACGGCAAGATTGTTGATCCCTCACTTCTTAAGGATGTTGGTCATGTCCAGGGTGATGGAAGCGGTCAGTTTCTGGAGCCATGGAAGTCTCTTGTAGCACTAGTTACCCGAGAAAAGTGGATAGTCCTGTGCATGGGATATTTGAACATGGTGCATGGGGATGGGTATATGGCACATAGGTCATGGGGAGTTGAGGGGGTCGGCCATGATATTTGGAGAGGGGAAGAGAGAAAAAGAAAAAGACAGAGAATAAGAAGAACCAAGAACATAAAGAACTTCAGGAACGTGAATAACACATCAAATCCATTGCTAGAAATCCAAAATCACATACCAATTTAGCTTGAACCAACTTGCAGATGTGTCCCTCTACTTGACTCAAGCTTTGAAATCCTTCCCCCCTGGCCTACCATGCTCCATTGCTCCAAGCTTCTTCTTCTCCAAAGCTTCTTCCTTGCTTCAATGCTTGATCCTTAAACTTGGGGAAGGAGAGAGCATGAAAAGAGCATGAAGGGAGCATGAAAGGGGTGTTTTATAGCCTCCCCTAGCCTCCCAAGCCCGGAAGCATGCAACAAAGGAGGAAAGGACCAAAATAGGGCAGCAAATCAAGTCTCGGATGAAGGGCCTAAATCACGTCCGGTGCTGTGGACACGATTCAAAGAGCCATGTCCAACTTTTATTACGACAGGTAAAGATTAAGTGCATCCGAAAAAGTCGACGTGATTCAGGTTAGTGAAAGGCGTCCAGTATTCCCACCGTGCTTTTCAAGCAACTTCAATTTCACATTTTTTTGTATTATATGTTGCTTGTCAATGTTGATGAATCTGAGCGTAGGATTTGGACCCCTTACTTGCCAGGCAATTCACGATCATTTTCGGTGATCCCTTTCCGGTATTATGTATATTGCATTCTACTATATAGTATACCTTATTAGAGCATATCAAGGACCTTGAGGCTCTGATGAATCTGGGATTTGAGTTCCCCTTCTCCGCCAAAAACAATGATGATTCCAGAGGATTCTTATGACTTGAGGACAGGCCGTTGCGTTGCGGAAGGATGATGGTTCCATCCGCTATCTTGACTTCGTCACCGTAGTAATACTATCCTTGATTATCTTATATTTTCTTTTGTTTCGACCTTTTTCTTTTAGCCCAGCATGCATCATGTAGGATTTTGATCGTAATTCCGGATGATCACTCTCGTTTTTAATTGAAGAGAACCACTCGTTCCTCAAATCCAATTAACATGAAATACTCCACTCCGAGTCAAGTACTCAGTTCATTGTGTTGTTGTTTGGAGATCATCATTCGAGAAACTCATTTGTTTTGGATTCCTATTTCAATTCATCTAATCTCCCTAAGATCCACCAGAGGTAGTGGCAGACGCTCTCGATGGTGCAACCTAATGGATTGTGTTCTTAGGTACTTTCCCGACGCTGGAAGTTGATCTTTCTCCCTTCCGTGCCCACGTGCACACTCCTTCTCCTTTCGTCCAGACTTTGAGTTTTCTCCTGAGGTTTTATGAAAGCCGCTTCACTTTGAACTGAAGAATAGCTCCAGTCATATGTTGTTGAGGCGTGTCTCATCACACCTTGGCGTCTGCCTTTCAGTCACTCCACTTCACTCCCCTTCATTCACACCATCCCATTGTTTTCACTTCGTGTCCCTCCGCTCCATTTCCTTGCAAAGCAGACGCCAAGGCGAGGCAGCTGTAGACACACCATTTTGACATCATATCAAGCAAATTTCATGTTACACCGCAATGCCTCAAAGTGGCTCTCTTCAAATTAACCCCTTGAGTGATTTTCCTATTTTTTTGGATTTTCTAGGATTTTTTTAGGAATTTTTCTAAAGGGGTTTATTGAACTTAATAGGGTGTTTGGTTGCAGTTTTTTACCTATTTTTTCTCTAAATTTTAAAAAGAGAGAAGACAGATATGAAGACACGTTTGGCAAGCAGTTTTTTTTTTTAGAGCAAAATTTTTTTCCTATGTAAATCTCTCTAGAAAAAAAAATAAGTCTGACCCTGTTTTTATTTTAGAAACACTAGTTCCTCCTCCTCTCCCCCCCCCCCCAACCCCACCTCCTCCTCCCCTCCCCCCCCCCCCCACACCCCTGCGCCCTCCTCCCCCCCCCCCCCCCCCCCCACACCCCTGCGCCCCCCCACCACCCCACACCCCTGCGCCCTCCCCCCCAACCCCACCTCCTCCTCCCCTCCCCCCCCAACACCCCTACCCCCCCCCAGCAGCACCCCCCCCCCACACCCCTACCCACCCCCCCTACAGACCCCTGCCCCCCACCCCCACAGCAGCACCCCCCCAAACCCCTGCCCCCCCCCCACAGACCCCTGCGCCCTCCTCCCCTCCCCCCCCCACACCCCTGCGCCCCCCCCCCCCAACCCCAACCCCACCTACTCCTCCCCTCCCCCCCCCCACCCACCCCACCCAGCAGCACCCCCCCAACCCCACCTCCTCCTACCCTCCCCCCCCCAACACCCCTGCCCCCCCCCCCCACCCCCAAGCACCCCCCCCCACACCCCTGCCCACCACCCTCCCACCCCCACAGACCCCTGCGCCCTCCCCCCCCCCCCCCCACCCACCCACCCAGCAGCACCCCCCCCCAACACCCCTGCGCCCCCCCCCCCCACCCCCAGCACCCCCCCCCCCCCACACACCCCTGCCCACCCCCCCTCCCACCCCCACAGACCCCTGCGCCCTCCCCCCCCACCCACCCCACCCAGCAGTACCCCCCCCCACACCCCTACCCACCCCCCCCAACCCCACCCCACACCCCTGCGCCCTCCCCCCCCCCACCCCACCCAGCAGCCCCCACCCCCTAGGGCCTCCCCCCCCCAACACCACTGCGCCCTCCCCATGCCCCCTACCTTATGCGCCCCCACCCCCGGCGGCTCCCCCTCCCCTGTGCGCCCGCCCCTTGCCCCACTCTGGTGGCTGCCCCTCCTGTCCCAAACACTTCAAAATAAATTTTAAAATTTTATTATTTTTACCAAACAGATAACATCATATTCTCATAATTTTAAATTTAAAGTTAAAAGAGAACTCAACATTAATTTTTAGATAGAAATAGTTTTTTAAAAAAAGTTGCTCCCAAACACCCCATAAGTGATTCGTGTCCGATGAAGTGGACACCTTTTAGGGTGCATAGTACGCGGCAGGTAAAGCCGACGCGCATCACACTTGCTTTTTCGTAACCTACTCTATTTTGATTCGCGTCTGATCAAGCCACCGCTATTTAGAACCTAAACCTAAGCCATGCCCCTAAAATCTACGGCATTTAAGAGCTCCCACGTCTCGAATCATAGCAAATAGAATCGCGTCTACTTAAGGCACCGTGTTTCAAACCATCTGTCAAATCAAGATCAATTTTGTCAGAAGATCGATTCTGTTAGAAAATGCGGCAGTTATACTAGACGCAATTCTCAATCATAGCTATAGGCTATGATTGGAAAATCAAGCGGATCTTTTAAATAGCGGCACTTTAGTCGGACGCGATTCATCATATAGGAGTCCACTGTACCCGACGCAATTCACGAGGCATTTTTTCTATAAATAGACCCCCGAGGCCACTGTTTTGAGTACCACTCATACACACTACGGCGAAGCCCTGTCGGATTGGAGACCCGCATTCTGAGGCTAAGGAGAAGTGACTTCAATTCAAGCCATTCCACGCCTTCCTTCTTGGAGTTTGGAGCGCTCGTCTTCCTCATTCCATTGGAGAGGGGCGGGAGGAGCACCTCTTTCACATCGTCCACTTCTTCCAATCATCTCCAAGCAACGGCCATCATCGCCATTCTTTCTCCTTTCCCTTCACCTTTACCCTTTTACCATTTTTACATTTAGTACATACCTCTCACAATGTTTTCACACACGCACACAACATCATTTACTTCATTCCCACTTTTTTAGGGGTTTAACACCACCCCATGAGGTGTGTTAATGCCCACTTAATACTTTTTCACTTCATCTCATTTGATCTTTCGCTACACCTCTCAAGTCTAATCAATATGTCACGTTTTCTTGTTGTTCTCTCTTTTGCAAGGTAACCTCATTTGGAGCTAAATCTCCTTTGCCGGCTGGCCGGTGGAAGGGGTAAGAAGGACTCACACACACTCTCCCGCGATCTTCGGTTGAAGGTAAGTAACACACTTTTCCTTTCCACCCGTTTCCTTCGACACCCTCGTGTGTCTGGCGATCACACACTCCATCTCGTGCACACACACGCACCTTTCTTTTGTTTTCCTTTCCACCCCTATTTGCCATTTATTTTCATCTGTCTTAAAATTTTCTCTTCTTTTTTAAATCATTTTTTTGTGGGATTGTGTTTTGAAGAAAAACACTGTCTACAATAACCTCTGTTAGGCTAACAACCACACATAATTGGATGATGGAAAAGTGTGAATGTGAGTCCTGTCTTTGTCTACTTTTGACCAGAACAGAGGAAAAGGAGAACGAAGTTGTTCATGCCCAAAAGCTCCTTGGGATGAGAGAAAGAATATATCTCCAGACCATTTTGCTCTTTCGAAGGTGCCATTACAGCCAACTGCAGACAACATCTGGTGCGCGAAGGCATATGGAGTTTCTCATGTGGTTGAGGCTTCCATGATAGAGATCCGAGGGGTGATCCTTTCCATTTCTAAAGAGTCTTCTCCCAACCCCGATTACGCCGATCTCCCAACTGCAATCACGTCAGGGTCGCAGCCGTCACCCCTACCCACTCTGAACCCTACCCACTTCTGACGTGTTCGTGGACAAGGCGCTCGCTCACGTTCCCCGCCACCAGGAGCCGCCTTCTACCCCCATCGCCGTTGGGGAGGGAAGGGAGTGCCATCGGGTGTTAGGCCTTGCGGGCGTAGGTGTGTTGGAGGCACATGAAGGAGATGTCGTCATCGAGGGCAAAGATAAAGATAGAATACCTGAAGGGTTCTGCGGTGTCTCCGACGGCTGCAACTTCAGTGACTGGTGGCGGCTGCCGGCGGCTGCATCTTCGGCTGGTGGCTGTTACCGGCGGCTGCAGCTTCGGAGGCTGATGGCGGTCAATGCCGACTGCAACTTCGGCGACGTCGGGCGAAGTGGGGCGAGTGGAAGGCGGGAGTTCGCGCTGTAGAGAGACGAGGGAGAGAGATGGAGAAAGGGGCCGGGGAAAAAAAATGGTGCCGAGAAGAGGAATTTTTTTGGCGGGTTGGGGGGGGGGGGTAACCGAAGGTTGACTGACCCCGCGCGCCTTTGGACCTTTTGGTCACCCTCTGCTCTGCCCGGGGAGAGGTCGCATGCTCGAATCATGTGTTGGCCTCTGTTTTTGGGTGAAAAAATAATGGGCAGCGCTCTACGCCAACTATTTTAACATCAAAACCGTCGACTGCTTGTAAAAAAAAAAATGAGATCAACAGTCTAAACAGTTGATCTTTCTTTAAAAGTGTCGACTGTTTTTTAATCTCAGTCGGCTATACCCTATTTTCTACCAGTGTGTTTATATGAATATTGTCGTTGGTATCATGGTGGTATGTTAATCGTAAATTATATATGGGACATGTTCATCATCATCTTGTATCTACATGTTTTCCCCCATGTATTTCTTACCAATGCGTACAAATGTGATGCATATTATTTGTAATTCCATAAATCTAACTTTGCTCAAGACAATTTTGCTCTTCTTATTACACATCCTTCAGGTGTACAGTAAGTATTACTTATCTTCACATTAAACATCTAAATAATGATCTCATGAAAATTTATTTCATTGGAAAATATTTCTGATGTATCCAAATAGTTGTACTTTTATTTCTGGTTCTATTGTTATCACAATATGCCACAAAAATTGTAAGAGAACTTCAAAATTATTCGAAGGACATGCGGTCTCATTGGTCAATGGAAAAAGAAAAAAAAAACGTATCAACAGTCTTTTTTTCTTCTTTAAAATGTTATCTATATTGATATGAGAAAATTTTATTGTACTTTTCTCATATATTTTTAGTATATTTTACGCATCTCTCAATGACTAATATATTATCGACACATTAACTGTGTCTAATTAATAAGAATTGTAAAAATATACTAAAATTATATGAGAAAAAGTACAACAATTTTTTGTGGATACGATATATTTTCGTCTTTGTCTCCTTTTTTTTTACCCCCTGCGGAACGCTATGTGAGGCACTTAGCCACGTGATACTTGGTCTCACCTGCAAGCATGTGAGAACCTATGGTTAAAGGTGTGGACCTGACGTCAGATGACGGTCCATCAGATAGATTCGGCGTCGTTCTTACAGGGTGGTCGCAATTAAGGCTGTGCATTATTGGGTTCCATCAGATGGATTCCGGCCGGCCCAGTTGTTTTCAGTCGGTCAACTCACCGTCGCCATGAAAGGCTCTGTGCATATGTTCTTCGCCGTCGTCGACCCGGAGAGGTACATAAGTGAGAAATTAAACATCCTATAATATCCATCATAACTACGTTATGAGATAACGACATTACTTAATTAGGTACTCCAGGTGTATTTATACACTAATATTTATGGGTAGCTACTACCTAGGGAGGATATTGTCTAAGAAAAAAAAAAGCTAGGGAGGATATTGTAATTAATATATGTGGAGCGCATATTTCTGTAATCAAGGATATGAAAGGACACAACTTTGCAAAACCCCTTAAATATTTGGCCGAGAATACTCCTTATTGAGTGTACAACCACCACCACATGGGAGCAGACTTGAGTGGCCACTTGGTTAACCTAGTGACCAATGGAAGCAACCCCTCCACGATTCTCTCTCTCTCTCTCTCTCTCTCTCTCCTCTCCCTCTCTCTCTCTCTCTCCTCTCTCTCTCTCTCTCTCTCTCTCCTCTCTCTCTCTCTCTCTCTCTCTCTCTCTCTCTCTCTCTCTCTCTCTCCTCTCTCTCTCTCTCTCTCTCTCTCTCTCTGCTAATGGACCTCCCTCCCATGTTATTTTTATATTTTTTATAAGATACAGAACTCCGAAAAGAACTTCCCGACAACTTAACGAAAGCGGAAATCAATATCCAAATTCTTATAAGATGCGAAAACGAAAACATCTAATTTCGCATCCACTTTTTCATTTTTATTTTCGATAACTTTTTAATTATATTATATAATATTCTTATAATAAAAGCTATTCAACTTCAAAACTTTGACTCTTAAATTTTTAACTTAGTGTCTCTCACCTCCAATCTATATGTAAATGCCATCTATCAGTGTCTCAATTATTAGTTAGTGCTCATTCTCTCATTCCTTTATATATAATAGCTTTTTTCTTTAACAATCTTCATAGTTACATATGTTGACTATCTATTAAAAAACTATTATATATAACTACATAATTTTACCATACTAATTTGATCTTGTCTTACTTCATTTAGTAAGGATCATTATAATATATGTGATAGAGAGGATATGGTAGAAGAGATTCTTAAATTTACATTTGAAACTATTCATAAATTTAATAATCTACGTACTTGTAAATTTATAAATTTATTATAATTACACAAATGTTGTTGCTCCGAAATTTTCGTTTTGTTTCGATTTTTATTTTTATTTTTTCAACTCAAAACGAAAATGGATGCGGAAACAGAAACACTTTTTTGTTTTCGTTTTTCCGACTCCGAATTTTTTTATAAAAAGTGGAAATAAAACATTCATTTTCGATTCCGACTACGATCCGTTGACAGCCTACTCAAAGACCTCCGATGAAAGAAAATAACAGAGCTTGGAAGATTGGGAATGCAAATAATGATAGTAATCTGCTCCATTAGTCCATTCTCGGCCGCCATAAATCTCTCCCATATACGTTCTATGTTCACGATCATTGGCAGATGGATGCCATCTTTGCTCCTGTTCGATCATTGCTCAAACACTATAAAGTATAAACTAGCTACGATGTAATTGTTTCTCGAAGGAAGGAGGAAAGAAAGAATAAATCAAAAGATTTTATATATAAAACCATGTGAGAATCTAGCTTAGATTTTCATTTTGATTCTTATACACACGCTTTTGTCAGTTTCTTAAAATTTATCATGTAAGGTAAAATTCTAAATGATTTCACTTTTCCAAAAAAAAAAAGAAAAAGAAAAAAAGACTGCCATCTATAATGTAGCAAACGACATAGAAATGATCATAACTAGTCTGGCATATTAAAAAGTATTGTCAAGCAGTGCGTCCTTCTGATCACACCTTCTATTGTTTAGGTTCTTGGTCAAGGAAACAAGTTGCACAGACAGACACGACTAGCAGGTCGGGGCACGGCAGAACTGACCTCATCTGTGTGTGGATGGAAGGTATTAAATCATGTTATTTTCTCAGTTAGTTAAGAGTAAAGTTTAAGTGGATTCATCTCCATCATTTTTTTTATTTTTGTTTAGGAGAATGTATTTAATATTTGAGTGTGGTGCATAAATAATAATATGTATAAATAATAAAATAATCCGCACAAATGACAAAAAATACATAAATAATATAACAATACACACAATTGATGTCATTTATGTATATTGTATATTATTTGTATGTTGTTATGTCATTATATACATTGTCTTACTATTTGTACATATTATATCATTATTTATGTGTACTATTTTATGTACATGTAAAATAATATAAAAATATTAAATATATCCTCTTAAAAAATTAATTTTTCTTTTGATGGAGATGAATCCACGTAAATTTTATTCCCAGCTCTTAAATCATTGCGACCGCGTGCAAACCATATAATTAAGGGATTTTTGACTTCCGGTCCAAAAAGATGATAGCAAATTAATTTTAGGTCCAACACATCAAAAAAGTAATTCTAAGTCCAAAATCTGTTATGTATTTAATATTACATCCCATCTGTTATCTCCCTTATTTTTGTGAAAAACCCTATTCTACCCTTGTGAAAGAAACCCTGTTGGCCCCCATCTACTGGCCCGTGGGAAACATCCTCCCAGACATCTCCAGGGGCGAAACCCCCTTTTCCACCCGGCGAACCCTACCCGAGCCCGGATCCCTCCCCTCGGCGATCTCTCCCCCCGGCGATCCTCCCATACCCCCAGTGAAACCTCCCCCTCCACACCCCGCGAAACCCCCCTCCCACGATCCAACCCCCCCGACGATCCTTCCCACACACCCCGGTGAAACCCCCTCCCACACCCCCGGCGAAACCCCCCCTCCCACGATCCCCCGGCTCCCCCTTCCACCCCCCGGCAAAACCTCCCCCTCCCACACCCCCGGCGAAACCCCCCTCCCACGATCCCACCCCCCGGCGATCCTTCCCACACCCCGGTGAAACCCCCCTCCCAAACCCCCGGCGAAACCCCCCTCCCACACCCCCGGCGAAACCCCCCCTCCCACGATCCCTCCCAGTGAGAGCTACCAGTGAGAGCTTCCGAGAGCTGCCGAGGGCGACAGCTTCCCCTGCATCGCCATCGCCATTTGCTTCGCCAGGTACCTCTGCATCGACGGGAAGAAAAGAAGGGGGGGGGGGTTCTAGTCTTCCAATAGCTTGCATCGATTGGTTTCAGCTTGCCGGCAGCTGTTGCAAGTTGCACTGGAAAACATTTTCAGCTAGATTTTTCTGGAAATTTCTGAGCCTTTTTTCTGCAATTATCGTGTGAGTCATGTGTCAAACATGTAATGTGTCCAACGTAATGCATAGAATTAACATTTTATGAAAATTTGTTCCCTGCGCAAGAAGCACTGTGAGTCACGTGTCATGTGGCCAACTCCCACGCGTAGCTCCCTGTTCACCAGAACTCACAGCGCAAACCTGCTCCGAAACAGAAGCTTCCTGCTCACCAGAACACACAGCGCAAACCTACTTCGAAACAGAATATATGGACATTTTAGGCATTTCACCCCTCTACCGACAGTGAAGTAACGGTGGGAAGACTTTGTGGACCTAAAAATAAATCTGGGTGGAGAATAGACCGGGTGTCAAATTGAATTGGTCAATGGACCTAAAAATAAGTAAAGGGGCCAAAATTGGACCGGGTGTTGATTCTCACTATAATTAAACTGGACCAATTAAAAAAGATAGTTGAAAAATATGAACAAAGAGCTGATACATATATATATCCAACCAATATCTTAATCGGAGGACCTCTCACTCACGGATGTATTATAGTCCCAGGTCATTCTAAAATCCACAGGCCACTGGTCGTGACTTGTTGCCGCTGGGGAACTGTAATTAATTGCCGAGTCGCGCACACCTCGATAGACTTGTCCATCCCATGAATATGGAACTCAAGTAAACACAAATTTCCGTGTATCACTAACCCGGGACAGGCATCATGTGCATGGTTTATCCTCCAGAAAAAAAAAATCTACTACCCACTGTGAGACTTCCGAATAACCTGAGAATACTAGCAAACATAGTTCATCCATATATGTTGGTTGTGAGATTAATGGATCGAAAACAATTCACAGATTAAAAAAATAATATTAAAAAAAATATGAACAAAGAGCTTATACATATCCTACCAATATCTTAATTAGAGTACCTCTCACTTAGGCAGTGAAGGATCTCAGGAAGAATCAGTGAGATCACGTGGGTTCATTAAAATTTGAAAATTTTATTTGATGACTCTAAATTTTTTTATTAAATTAATTTAGTTGCATTATTTGCACAGTTTCCAATTTCGTTCTAAATTCCACAGTCCACTGGGCACTGGTGGTGACAGGGCCGCACAAACTTGACTCAGCTAGGGACAATAATTATTTTTCCCGAGACGCGCACATCCCATGAATATAAAACTCCAACTAAACACAAATTTTTTATATCACCAGTCAGGGACAGCAGAGAAGCAACTTGCACCACTTGCAGTGAGGTTATGACATCTCAACTTTGAAGTTTATAATACATCTCTATTTTTATTTTTAAAATGTTAAAATTTGATATGACAGCGTCCAAAATTTTTTTTTAAGATGACATATTTTTATAAATGTGCAATTTAATACACACCAAACGTCCATCTTACCCAATCGCGCACACCGACACGGACCCTCTTAAAGTAAACACAAGCACATGTCACGAGGGAGAGTTAAAATATTCCCGTCAACAGTTGGGTCGAGCACGTCGCCGAGCACTTTCCTCACAAGATAAATAGGCGATGACACGGGGGTTCCAAATCCAAACCACACTACTGATCAAGTCGACCACTCCTCCTCAAGGCTTCCTCTTGACATCATTCACGTACCCCGGCCTCTGTCTTCTAGATCGCCATAACACTTGTCGCTTTCCCCAGACAGGCCGGTGCAGAAATGGACCATCGCCGCGATGTGGGAGGAGCTGGCCGTGAAGGCCACAGCCAAGGTGGACAAGAACGACTTCATGCGTTACCTGCCCAACATCTGCGTCCCCAAGGCGGCCAGCCCGGCGGAGGACCCCCTCGCCGCCATCGAGACGTTCGACCGCCCCGGCCCTGGGACGGACTATGTTGGAGCTGGAGGTGGAGAACCCAACCAGGGCCGGCGTCGTGGAGGGTGATCAGCCTCCTCGCAAGAAGGTGGTCCTCTTCTCCGGGAACGACTACCTCAACTTGAGCACCCACCTGCCGTTCGCCAGGCTTCTGCAAAGGTGAGGAACAAAACACATACAACCCTGACGGACGTTGATTAATCTAGTTTGCAGCAAATTTTGTCCTCCTTATATATATAGAGTGAGCAATCCGATGGGGGCCTTCTTATGGATATACATACACATATGGAACAGGCTGCCCTGGTGTATGGGATGGGTCCCAGATCGTCTTCCATGGTGAGCGGTCACACCGACTACCATCGCCTGCTCGAGCAAGCCCTGGCGGATTTAACCAAGAAGGAGGCCTGCCTCATCACCCCCACTGGCTTTGCTGCCAACACCGCGCTCCTTGCGGCGTTGGGAAACATCGCCTCTCTCACCTGCGCTGGCAGGAGGCCGGCCAAAGATGAGAAGATCGCCATCTTCTCTGACGCGCTGAACCATGCCTCCATTATCGATGGCCTCCGCATGGTGGAGCGTCACCAAGAGGCTGATGTGCTCGTATATAGGCATAACGACATGAAGCACCTCGATGAACTCCTCTCAAATTGCCAAGTCCAGAAGAAGGTCGTCTTCACTGACAGGTGACTTACCTACCTCAAGGCCTTTCTATCTCCCAGTAGCACGTAGCTCCTTCCTATCTGTCAAGTATTGATATTTCATCATATGTGTATATATATGCGCCTGCATTCTTCTCGAAACAAATTAAACATTATATTAGCATGTCTTATACTCTTTTTCTCTTGATCATATATGCAGCTTGTTCAGTATGGAAGGAGACTTCGCCTTGATGCTTGAGCTTGTGGAGCTCCGAAAGAAGCATGGCTTCTTGTTATATTGATGATGTAAGTAAACAATATATATAGCTAATTAAACGACTAATTAATGTTATATACAAGCTAGCTGGTCCTCACATAAATAATTAATAATAATTAATGCCTAACTTTTAATATTGCCATGTTAATTATGTCTATATATGTCATAAACGCGCAGGCACATACAACCTTGTCTGTGGTAAAAATGGTGGTGGCGTCGCGGAGATATATGGAATCGAAGATCAGATTGACATATGTGTTGGGACTTTGAGCAAGGGCGTCGGATGCTTAGGCGGCTTTATTGCCTGCAGCAAGAAGTGGAAGAAGCTCATCCAAGGGAGGGGAAGGCCTTTCATCTTCACCACTGCTAGTCCCTTGCCCGTCATCGCTGCTGCCTATGGTACTACTGCATTATCCCATTGATATTAATTTATGTCGTCTTCTCATCCACAATTAACACACATATATATATATATAAAGACGCGCTAGCTAGTTTAATTGTTCATGCAACTTATAAGATATTCACAAGGTTATACAAACCATCGCTCATGGCTTCTTCTTTAATTAATTGTGTGTAGCTGCTGTGACGGTGGCCAAGAAGGAGTCTTGGCGTAGGGAAGCTATCTGGAGTAGGGTGCAAGAATTCGCGGCTTTAACCAAGTACCCGGCCACCAGCCCCATCATCTCCCTCGTAGTCGGCACAGAGCAAGAAGCTCTCGATGCGAGCGAGCACATGCTAAAGAGTGGTTTTCATGTCACCGCTATTAGAACGCCTGCAGTTCTGCAAATGCATGCGGTGAGCCGATCTTCTTGGTTCATCACTTGATCTATCTATCTATATATACTCACTCAATTTTATATGTCATCCATCTTTAATTCCATTATTCTTGTTCCTCTTACAGGCTGCGTGTGACATTGAATGCTGCACACACATCGGAAGATATCAAAAGACTGGTGGTTGCCCTTTCCAATGCATCCCTTCCCTTAAGGGTGTCGCTGATCATATCATTGCAAAGCTCTGAGATCAAATGGAATAAGAATTTATTTGTCATTTGGATCCAAAAAAATGTATTTTTTCTCTTTTTTTTTCTTTTCTTGAAATCTTCTGTTCAGTTGTCTTACGCAATGAAGAGCCAGCCGGAAGATCCTATTGTGATATATTCGTTATTAGAATTTTTTCAACATGGATCGTCATGTAATTAACCACAAATGTGTGCAATAACATGCATCTTTCACATAAAAAAATGACTATAACCTTGTGAAATTATGTAGCGCCTTTCGTATGTCAAGAAGGATATTTGTTATGTATTATGTTCTGTGAGTGGGCTGCAGCCTGCAGAGAAATGTTGGAGGAGCTTTCCAAGTGCTTCTTGAATTTTAAGTTAAAATCTAGTCCAACAAAGGGGCTGCAAGCCTCCAACTTTGATACCTCCATTAGCTCCCAGCTTCCCCCACTTCCAGAGCTCTTGCTGCTCTGCCTCCGCATTCCCCCACTGTAGCAATTTTGCCGTATTCAACTTCCAACTGTATATATATATATATATAACTCATGCAAACAAATGATTTGAATTTGATTTTTTAAAGTAATTTTATTTAAAAAATATTTACATAATATATCTAATTATAAACATATTTATAAATCTATATCTCTCACTTACACTGGTTCAATATAATTTACATATTTTCTTATAATTTACACTCTTCTTATAATTTAGGTTAATTAACTTATACATTTTTATACGTGTAAATTACTCAGAATCAATATAAATTATATGAAATCATGTATTACAGAGAAAATGTGTAAGTTACAAAAAAATTGTATATAAATATTCAAATTTAGTGTAAGTGAAAGATATAAATTTGTGAATATGTTAGAATAAGAGTATTTATGTAATATTTTTCAAAATAAAATTATAAAAAATTACCCTTCTAACTTAACTATATTATGATTGTAATGGTGATGTGAATGCTGTATATTGTAATTGATTGGATGTGATGGATGATGTGAACGTTGTGTATTATAATTAATTAATAAGATCGATCGTTCTGCAAGCGACAAGATTGCCGTCTTCGAACATGGCTGGAGAAAGTCTTTTGTGGAGGTCGGAGAACTCTATGTACAGTATTTGGAGAATAAGGCATCGCTGAAGTGCCGGCCGCTTCGGTGAAGCCACACATGTCCGTCCTCAGTCAGAGATCGCTCAATAGTGGGTGGTCGAGGAAGCCGCCTCCGCTCCTAGCTTCTGCTGTGAGGAGTTCCTCCGATGCACACTCTAAAGTCCGGCCGTTTGGTATCGGGATAGGGATAAGTTATCTCTAATTTAACCACCTTCTCAATTTGATGTCATTTCATACCCGAGATAAAAGGGGTTAAAGTTTTTGGGATAGGGATATGTTAACCCCAATTTTGAGGTGAGAACCGCGAATAACTCATTCCAACTTTTTGTTGGAATGACTTATCTCCATTTTTTAACATCACTTTTTTAGTTTCACATCATGTCGTTCCATTTTTTTAGACTCGTGATGCCATTTTCTCATTGGCAAAGCCAATTCATCCCGTCAATGCTGCGATGATGTCCTAGCCGCTGAGGTCGTCCTTCCTCTCCTCTTGCTCGCCTGCACTCTTCCCACTCCTCTACGTCGCTTGCGCTCAGTGCTCATTCCTTTGTCTTCTATCTGTTGCTTGCCGTATTATGGTGCCTCCTTTCCACCATACTCTGTTGTGTGTGCTCTGGTGCTACTTTCTTCATCTTCGATCTGTCGCCTACAATCTAGTGGTGCTTCATTCCCTCTGCACTCTGTGCTTTGCGCTCTAGTGCTACTTCCTTCCCCATTTTCACAAGTTGCAAAACTCTAGCCTGTGTGGTAAATGTCCTTCCCCCTTCTATTGCATGATGTTTGGTAGTTCTTCCTTTCCCATTCTCCATCGTGGCAAAATCTTACTTGCTATCCTCCTCGATCTGTTGATTGTGCTCCATGTTTGTTGTGTTGTGTTGAGTTCATATGACATGTTGGATATAGTGTATGGCCCTTCTGTGTTCTTTGTGTTATTTCCTTCCCTGTTCGTTCCATATTCATATTGTTCACATGCATGGCAAGGTAATCCCTTCTATCATGCCTATTTTTGTGCTTCAGACAACGTTATAATATTATGAAGATATATTTATGTTCATATTACATTTTGAATGTTGTCTGTGGGCGTCCCCTATTCCCTATATATTTTCCTTCCCTTTCATTCTATTTGATATTATGCATATGGTTTATATGTCCAACGAGGTAATCCCTTCCAATATAAAAATGTGTCTTATATTTTTTGTGGTCTGATCAATGCCTGAACATGATGATGGGTGTCATATTTCTGCTAATATGAAGTTAGTTTTTGTGCAGCTAAACATGATGATTATATAATGGTCTTTCTTTTCAAAAGATTATTACTTCTGCTAATGTGCATGACGGTTGTCTATATAAAACTTGACCTTTCTTATTTGCTTCTTCATGATTTGCACTAGATATATCAAGTAGCATACAATGGGTTCAAGGAACGGAAATAAGGGTAGTGTTGCAAATTCGAGCTGAGGCTGATTGTGCTTTGCTAGACATCCTTATGGAATACATGGTCAATGATGACGGCTTGTCAATGGGAATTTCACAAAGGATGCATAGAGAACCATCGTTGTTATGTTCAACGAAGTCTCAAAGTTAGGATATTTATTGCACAATCTTAAAAATAGATTTAAAAATTTGAAGAAATCGTATGTCTTGTACTTTGACCTAAAGAATTGTTTTGGCTGGGGCTGGGATGATGAGAAGCACATGTCAGTCCCTGGAGATCAGGAGACTTAGGAGGACTTGGTGGTGATATGTAGCTAGTGTGGATAATTTAGATGGTAATTTTTGTCACTGTTTAATGTTTATAATTTTTTTATAATGATTTTTTTCAGAGAAAAAATGAATACAAAAAAATTCAGGCCAAGCCATTCTTATCATGGAGCAATTAACATTGATTTGCTCCAATTCATTAGCTAGGGGGGACAATGTTGCTCCCAATGTTGGGACATCTTTCTTGGATGTTCATAATAACAATGTTGACGTAGAGGATGAGGATGATACTGACATAGACTTAGGTATAGAGGGTGGTACACTTGAGTACAATGTTCGGTGATATCATACACTTGTAAATGTTGATGTGAATGAGGGTGATAATGCCCTCCTATAGGCACTTCTAATATCCCTTCCACTGGGAAAAGGAAGAGTGGTGTGATGACTAACAACTCTGCAATTGATAGTTGGTGAAGCTAGGTTAGGAACGATGAGTACAATGTTCGGCGATCTCATACACTTGTAAATGTTGATGTGAATGAGGGTGATAATGCTCCTCCTATAGGGACTTCTAATATCCCTTCCACTAGGAAAAGGAAGCGTGGTGTGATGACTAACAACTTTGCAATTAACAGTCTGGTGAAGCTAGGTCAGGAACGATTGAATGTGTGGAGGGACATACTTCAGGAAAGAAAAAAGCAACTGCCCCCTCTATTCAGGAAGCAATTGATCAACTCATGCTTGTGCAAAGAATACCTGAACAATACTTCTTCAAGGCAGTTGATCTTATGAAATGTCCCAAAGATCGTACCATGTTCTTGTCTCTATTGCCACAACTAAGGTTTGGGTGGATCATGAACTGGCTAGGCTATATGAGATATGATCGATATGCTTTCATTTGATATTACTTTGATTATGCTTCTTAGTTCTTACATGTATGTTGTGTTGGCTTACTTACAGTTGGTAGCAAGATTAACCTAGAGGGGGCGGGGGTTGAATAGGTAATCTGAAAAACTAAAACAAAGATCACCACTTGAAAATATTTGGTTAGTATGTATGAAAGGAAATTAAAGATGCGGAAGTAAGCACACAAGGAACACAGAGATTTATCCTAGTTCGGCCCTTCCAAATGGAAGTCCTACGTCCAGTCCCCAAGCAAACTCTTAGAATTTCATTAACCACCAAGTAACCTTGGTCTTCCTTTAAACAAGGGGCATACAACACCCATCACCCAGTTGATCTTCTTCTCTTTCCGGGTAAGAAGGCAACCCATTGTTTCACCTCAATCAGGTATTTTTTTTACGAGCTCAGAAGTAACTCACTGGTACACACTCTAGCAGGGCTTCTCTTTTAATCAAGGGGAACACTGGTATATATAGACCCTAGATGGTCACCACCACCGCAAGCTGGTCTTCCCTTTTAATCAAGGGGAACGCTTGCACAACAAGCCTTCTTTTCCAACTGAAGAGGAACACTTCTGAACACATAAGTAAGGACTTGAATCCCCTAGATCAAGCTCAAGATAAACAATAAAATACTTGATCTAAGACTGAGCCTAATAAGGAAAGAGTTTACAAGACAAGACTCTCCTTAGGCTAAACCCCCAGCTCTCTCTCTCTCAAATACACAAAGACACACAGAGAGAGAATGAGGAAGAAGGAAGATGGCTTGAATGCTTCAGCTTGAATGGGCTCAAACTCTCTTCCTTTCTAGCTTTTAGTGTGTATAACATTGGATGCTCACTAGATGTACACTCCTTGAATGATCTTCATGTTTGCACTATCTTTCTTTTTCTTCTGCTTCTCCCTTTTATGGAGCAGCTTGAAAAGATCCATTGACAGATGGCCCTTGGAGTTTCTTGGCTCTCTTCTTCTTCTTCTTCTCACTTTCCTTTGAATCTAACAGCTTCGTTCTTGTGCCTACTGGCTACTTGGAATGGAGAAAGATGTTCCAGTTAGTGCACACTTCCAAGAATGCTAATAGTAGGTCCAAGATGTTGACTAAAAGTAAAAGTGAACCTGCAGACATTAAATGCAAGATAGATGATTAGACTCGTGAAGTCTTTTGTCAGGTGGCTCATACCTTTTTTTACCTTCTATCTGTATTTCCTGCAGATAGCAAGAAATAGAATGTATGTGCTTTTCTTTTGTTGTAGGAAAGAAGAGATCCTATGAGAGAGGCAAAAAGATCTTCAGTTAGAGAAATAATAAGTTAAGCATATGAAGTGCATTTGAGTTTTCATTGGGCGCCAAAGATATTTTGAAAGCTTTGAAATATAGAGGCAATCGATGTTTCATAAAGGTAGTTGATGTTTAAATTAAGAGCAATCGATGTATGATTTATAATAGTAATCAATGTTTAAGTGAAGTAGTCGATGTTCAAAGGATAATCAATGTGAACAAAATCGATGTTCAAAGAGAATCGATGTTCAGATAGAATCGAAGTTCAGAGACATTCGACGTCCAAAGGATAATCGATGTGAACATAATCGATGTTGAATTATAATCTATGTGACCATAGTTGATGTTTAACCATAATGAATGTTGAATTATAATCGATGTGAATGTATTCGATGTTTAAACATAATCGATGTGAGCATAATTGATGTTGAACCGTAGTCGATGTTTAAACATAATCGATGTGAGCGTAATCGATGTTGAACCGTAGTCGATGTTTAAGTGAAATCGATGTGAGCATAATCGATGTTGAAACGTAATCGATGTTGAAACATAATCGATGTTTAAGCATAATCGATGTTTGAGCACAATCGATGTTTAAGCATAATCATGTGAAAGTAATCGATGTGGACTTAAAATAGTAATCAATGTGGAATTTTATTCTCCGATCGATGTGGCACTTAGTCAGTAATCGATATGTATTGAACAACAATCGATTGAGCTTTCCAGTGCAAATCATGAAACGATAGTGCCATAATTTATATATTTGTGAGGAGAACATGATATTAAATATGTTCATGATATTTAAGTTAATCATGAGTTTTGTTATCAACAAAATAAAGGATAAAATATAAGAGTGGTTCAACATGTTGTTGTAATTTTTTCACATCTTTTTTCTGATTGTATGTTTGTCTTATCATGATTTACTCGTGAAGTAGGTTACATAAAAATTGCCATGTGCTCAATAGACATTATGGAGATGATGATTGAGGAAGAAGAATATTGGGAGGAAGTAGAACAAATGTTAATAATTGATGTGTGTTCAAAGGTGTCACGTACTATACTCTTAGACCAATGCATACTAACATTGGTCATGGACATAGATGGCTAAAGGAGCTAATGGCGGGTCACACAGATAGGTCATATTCTAGCTTCATGGTGCATCCCCATTTATTCATCAACTTGTGTGCTAAGTTAATAGGGAGGGGACTCATTCAAGATACGAAAAATATGTTTGCGACAGAGCAATTATCTATTTTCATGCTTGAGGTTGGCCACGGTATTGGGAATTGGTTACTCCGAGAGTTGTTTCAACACTCGGGTGAAACCATAAGTCATCATTTTAATAATGTGCTAATGGCAATCCTAGACATAAGACATTATTACATTAAGCATCCAACTGGTGATGAGCCCGTGCACCCAAAGATAAGAAATGATCCGCGATATCATCTGTAACGACCCTCCTCATACCGGTACGATTATACCAATCTCCATCGGTATAAAGAGCGTCATTACAGTGGGATAAAACCCAACACTAGCCGATAGGTTGAAAAGTACGTAGATAGCAATTGATTTCAGTGGAATAAATACAACAATTTAACTTAGTCCATCACCATCCCATATTCCACAATCTATATAGTGCAAAAATAGAACGACAATGTCCACATTATTACATGATGAAAGAGCTACATTGTCCAAATAACATTTTTATTCAACTATGAAAGGAAAATACAACTACTACTTGCTCCTCAAAAGCCTCTCCTCCAAGAAAGCATCTCTCCCCCTAGCACGGGATACCTGTCAACCTGTACGCCGAAGCAAGGGTGAGTCCAAAGACTCAGCAAGTAAAACAAAGACTTAATCTTAAACATATCACATTCACATTAAGCTATTAAATACTCATGAATACATACTATCATTTAAACTCCCAAACACATGGAACATACTCTTAGCTATCAACACATTTTTAATCACCTAGACATGCCTCATTCTATCATATGTTTATTCTAAATCATGGATACTATTACTATACACTTGTGCATATTCTCTACACTTAACACATAACATGATTCCTTCATTTCTACATTAATTTATTTCATGACATATTTCTACAGCTAGAACATAGAATTAGACATAAAGGAATGAACAAACTAATATGATGACTATTCACTTTTCACATGCACTTTTCATATTTAATTTCACATTTTGCTTGCTGTTTTAAATGTACATACATCTCATACACATGGTTTCATATTTTATAATATGAATTGAGAAGTTAAAACATGGTCAAATTGGTTGGCAACAATAAGTACTAAAGCATGAAACTTTGTACTAAGCAAAACATCACATCTAGCATGGAACCTAATTAATATTACATACATTTATCACCTTCATAACTACACTTTACTTGCTGTTTTGACATGAATTACATTCAATTACATGGATTTACATTTGTTCATATGTTATTTTATCCAATTCACAATTCTACATTTTCATCTTTCATGTTGCATAAATGACATGGTTACTCATGTTTATTCACATACACTATTACATGAAGAACAATAAACTATAGGACATGATGATAAGCATGATATTGCAAATGAGGTAATTAATGCATGAAAACATGAACATTATGCATTACTACATCGGTTTTCACATGCAAGCACACTCTCAATAACATTAACTGTCTCTTACATATCTTTTCACATATTCTTCACATCATTTACTCTTTGGTTTTCATTTATCACATATCATATCATTTGCACTCATCATGTGCCACATTCGCATATAATCTTACACTTTATACATATTCCAATTACTTAAAATGCCATGACACATAGTCCTAACTACCTTTTAGAGGACACAAACAAATATCTCATACTCATAACTCATCACATCTCATAACACATAACTCATAACACAACTCATATCACATACCCACCACCTAGGCAATGAAGTGGTGAATCTTGGTAACTGCGCAGACCGGGAGAAGCCCTCTCCACCCTATCCAGTGGTACTTGTCCACCTCCAGGTTTTTCCTAATGCCTTTAGGACAAACTTATACAATGTAGAGCCTTCCATAGGGACTTTTCTATGTACAGCTCTCGATGCCTCTAGGGTAGCAGTGTCATTCTCGGCCCAATTATTTCACATTCACTTTATCACATTCTTACACTTTATTTACATTGTTCACATATATTAATTGATCACTCTAAGTATCTTATTTGTCAATTGCACATGTCTTGATTAGCCTAATCATGAAACTACTATTTTCAGAAATAAAACATCTTACAATACAGTCCTAACATGCTGTATATTTGCAGGATTATACCAGATCAAATTCAACACATCTAATATATGAAATTTCAACGGTTTAACTAGAAATTATAATTACTGTCATCAATTGAGGTCTAAATTTTTATCACAGGTTATCATCAATAAGTATGTCACATATGAAATTTTCTGGATTTTTCGGACAGTAAACATAACTTCTACAATTAAATCTAGAATTCAGACATATTTATTGAAATATCATTAAGCATGAGACATATCAATATGTTTAGGCATTAACAGAACAGAAACCTAATACCAACATTCAATCTGTCATGGAAAATTTATGAAAACTAATTCACCACAAAATCCATTTATACTAGATTTAAACATGTTCATATCATGTTCATTACTCAGTCACTGAATTTTAATAATTAACATGGTTCATAGAAAATTTAGGCAACCTCATGATATGACTTACTGACAGTATACAATTACCCATAAAATTATCTGAGTATACCCATGTCCAGAAATTATTTAAACAGCAAAAGAAGATAAAAAAGTAACACTTTCAGGTCCTGAAGAAGTAGACGTCAAGGGATGTTGCCGTCAACTTCTTCTGAAGAACTTGACTGCAACCTATGTTGCCTTCTACTTGCTCCCAGCAGCACATACATATGAATTTTCATATAACGGTGAATTTGGGGATCCAGGACGCGAGGAAAAATCCGTAAAAATACCTAGGACTTAGGGGACATGTATAGGATCAAGATCTAGGTTTACTTGCCTCTTAAAAAAATCTACAAAGATCAGAATCATCGGTGAAGCACTTTTCGGCCCTGCGAAAAAGGTGCTCGGAAACGCCTTAGATCTTCTTCTCCTGTCGATGTGGATGGCTCCTCGGAGTTGGAATCTCTTCTCCTATGCATAGGCTATCCTCCAGATGTTGTAGCTCTTCGGGGAACACCTCCAGTTGATGGATCCGGCCTTCTAAAGATCAGCTTTTCACCATCTCGGAGCTAGGGTTTTCACCAAATGTTGAAAGCCTTTTCCTCATCCAAGAGTGGGTATTTTATAGGTTCAAGGGTTGGGTACGCATTAGGGTAGGTTACCCAAGGTTTAGGAAGGGTTTCCTAATCTGAAACTAGCCAAAACACGGACATTAACAATTCTGGAACCGTTAGGCAGCTGGATATTAACGTCAACATCAGTTGTAGTCAACCTAGCAATTGACGTCAAGGTCTGGCCGCCAGAATGGGGTTGGCGTCCAGGGGGTGGCCGCCCACTGGGGTTGGCGTCCAGGTCCTGGCCGCCAGCAGTCCTGAGCAGCCGAAACACCGACAGACCTAGAATTTCATGCATAAATGCACTAAAATAATTTAGTATATGCAAAAATAATTTCATATATCATTACCACATAAAATACTTGCATTATGTAATTTTTAATTAATTACTATTTACACTAATCATAATTAAGAACAATATGCATCAATACATACATATATGCACATATATGTACACATTGCATAATTACATACATTACGCATGAACTTATGATTAAAATGTGTCCATTATTAGTTAAATATTGTATGCATATTATCATCCAAGTACTTTACATACCCTAATTAATTTAACATGCTTAAAGTAGATAAATATTATTTAAACAAGGATAACACATGTAGGTATACATACGCACATCCATAACATTAACTACGTGCATTAAAATAATTAAATACAATGGGCACCTCAATAATTAGATAATTCACACACGTTTAAATATATAATTTGCATGCTCAGAAATAAACTCATGATTACTTACAAAGTGTATGATAATAATTTCTTACTATGTGTACAACACGCACCATATGCATGAGATTTACATACATTGATAACTAGATAATGCATGCACAATTATGTATGTTTTATACTTGTATGAAAATAGCATACATATACTTACATGGTCCACAGCAAATTACCTATTACCTGGACAATGTTATCTATGTATTATTCACATACTATAGATGAATTAATGTACATAGGATTAAATAGATAGATATCATATGTATAAGGTAACATACATATATGTATATTTTTACACACAACCTCCATGGAATAGGCAGAATGGTATGCACTTCAAGATTTAGATAATGCATGCATAATATTATTAAGATACAGTTTGGAATAAGTTATCTATGAATAATTTATACAAAAGAAATCCTTGCATGCACATACTTCAATTATCCTATGCATAAATATATAGGCATTTACAACATAATTATATACATTATGCATGAAATAGATAAACATAACATGCACATCGGTAATTTGATTAGCATGCATAGTATTACTTAAGTATTAAAAGCCTAGTATTTTAGTATACACAATACACATCAATTTAGCTAATTGCCTATTCTCACGAAATATTATATATATATATATGCATGAGTTCATAAGGAATATAGAAATTATAATACGCACAATTGAATACACACACTATACACACAACAAATAATTATACATGCACAATATAAAATGAATGAAAATTTCGAGGTATCACATCATCCCATTGTCAAGGTATCATGGAATCTCCTAATGACAATACCTTTTAAGATGAAAATTATAGTTTATACTTACTACTTTCTAGTATTGTATTAGTAGAATGCATTGGGAGCAATTGATGGGTGTCATATTTTCTGCAAAAGTGTCCCAGACTGACTAGCCTCGATATCATAATCGAAATGGTGAAACATCCCAAAATGTCATGGGATGTGTTAACTTCGACCAACTTTTTACTTATGTGGCCATGAGATGGGAGGGATCCACTGCGGATATGAAAGTGCTTAAGTGGGCCATTGATAATGGGGGGTTCACAATCCCTGAAGGTAACATCTACACTTTTGATGTTAGTGTAAAAACATGTTTACTATATACTTAGCAAGCTTGCACAATTGTCGCGTAGGAAAGTATTTCTTGGTAGATTCTGGCTAAGCCAACACCCCCTCTTTTGTAGCACTATAATGTGCGTACGATATCATCTATCGGAGTATAATGTTAGATGTTGTCAAGGTACATACAGAGACAAGAAAGATTTGTTCAACCATAGGCATGCTCAAATGTGTAATGTGGTTGAGCGTACCTTTGGTGTGTTGGAAGCATGATTTACCATTTTAGTAAAACGTCGAAACTATCCAATTAAAACACAAGCGAAAATTGTAATGGCATGTTGTGTACTCCAAAATTTTATAAGAATGGAGCAAGGATTAGATTCTTTCTTCTAAGATGGGGAGTGTGCCATGCCATTGCATGGTGATGAAAAGGTTCAAGAGGAAGATAATGTGACCCGCAGTGAAGCTGCTAGAGGGAAGAGGTTTCGAAACCAAATGGTCACTCGTCTTTGGCAATGTCACACCATAAGAGGGTATTTCTTTACACTTGTCTAAAAAACTAGTCAACTACATATTGTTTGTGTCTTTAATTTAAGGACCTTCTATGATGCAGAAATATGGAAGAGCATGAGAGAAATGAGGAAATCAGAGATTGAGCTTATTTATGTTCTTATTTTATTTCACTTGGGAAATACATGTTATGAATTATGATTTCTCTTCATGTTGTGTTTGATTTCATTCAACGCATTTTTCCTTAACATATGCCACACATATATGATGTTGGTGGTGATATTGCAACATTGCTGAACATCCTCATTCCTTTTTTGTGTAACTGAATTCCTCGTTCCTTTTTTGTGCAATTTTTTTTGAAACTATGAACCAACTACAACCATGAACCAGCTAAGACTATTTTAAACTATGTTGTGTGATTTGTTTATTTTACTATGGTTTACTGTGCTTTACTATGATTTATGTGATTTACCATGCTTTACTATGATTTATGTGGTGGATTGTTTTTTCCATAATGTTTTAAGCACGACTGGTAGGTGGGCTGTGATGATGGGAAGGAAGCAACATGAATAACCCACATGCAAAAGATGCACATTCCAAAAACGCGTAGTCATAACCTTGATGGGATTATTTCAGCGTTGGATGGTTGGTTGTGCTATTGTCCGTATGTGTGTGTGTGATATTATCACTTATACTCATCTGAGCCCAACAAATACATCATCATCTATTTCCTAAATTGTATTTAGGTGGGCTGTAAATATGAACTGCGTGCAAAGGTCCATATGCCCGGTTATCTTTCAATATATACTGAGTTTGAGGGGCTATAAATATGAATTGCGTGTATAGATTCATATGCCCAATTAGTTTGTGTAATGTAAATTATTTTGAGGCAACCATAGGGTTGTGATAATATTGATCATATATGTGGTGGGGGTCTCACTCACAGGATGCAAAACTATATCTGGCTATTGTTGGTGGATGGTCATTTGAGGCAAACCTTACTATGTGCCTTTGAGAATAGTTTTGGATTGGCTAGTGATTTGTGATGACATGCCATCTATGGTACTCATTGATAAAATGTCACTCTGAGCCCATTAACATCATTATGTTCCAACATGCATGTCTTAACTGTAAGATTTATTGCCCAGCTAGCAAGCCTAGAGGGGGGGGGGTGAATGGAATTCTAAAAATTCTTTTAGATTGAAACCTGTCGATAAAAATGCAAAACATAAAAACACTACGATTGATAGTTAGTGTTAGTGATAATGAAGACAAACAAGTAAGCACACAAACACAGGAAGATTTTATCCTGGTTCGGACCTCCTATCCCAAGGAGTCCTACGTCCAGTCCCCAAGCAACAACTTGGAATTTCACTAACCAAGGGTACTGTCCCCCTTAAGGACCCTTACACATCCATCAGCAACTGGCCTTCTCTTCACTCCCCGAAGAGGAACAACTCACCACCTAATACAATAGGTCTTCCTTCCTCAATGAAGGGAAAAACAACCACCTATTTCCAACAGGTTTTCTCTTCACAGTCCGAAGAGGAACACACAAAACAATGTGTTTAAAGGCGAAAGGCCCCTAGACCAAGCTTACAACAAAATGCTTGATCTGAGGCAAAGTCTGAGAGAGAAAGATTTGAACTAGAACAATCTCTCAGAACAACAAGCTCTCAAAAAATCTAAAACAATGGAAGGCTGAGAGCTAAGAGCTAAAGAAAAGATGGAGTGAAGCAAGAGCTCTTCTTTCTGATGCTCGCAAGTTGTGGATGATTCTAAGTGTAGCACTATCGCATTCAGAGAGTGTTCTTCATGGAGTCTTCAGTCTTCTATATATTCTCTGCAGCATGTTTTTGACCGTTGAAGTAGTCATTCAGATGCCCGTTATCTCACGGATTTATGTCCGTTAGAGAGACTGGTCGTAGACATGCAAAGATTATCTTGTAGCTACAAATGCTTGGATTGGTCTTTGCATATTTAGGAAAGATCTTCTAAATCTTTTATCCTTTCAACAGGTTGACGGATCCATACTTTACGTGTTTTACTACAAGAATCCTGCATGCATTAAAACACAGATACCTAGACAAACTTTTTGTCTGAGTCGTCAGTCAACCCTGGCAGACGTGCAGCAATGATATGCTTAAACTGGAAAAGATACCCTGTCACCACACAAATCAAGACTTTATGTGATATATCAAATAAGCAATATGATCTTGTGTGGGATAGTCAAAATCTTAGTATGCGCAGGAAGACTTGAACTCCACGGAGTTTTGAAAATATATTTGAATAGCATGAGAATAATAGATGTATTCATGAAGTCGATGCGATCAATGTTCTAATCATGAAATCGTTGTGTTAACAATTCATTGTTCAAGCAAATCGTTGTTTAAGTAGAAGCAAATCGTTGTGAACACAAATTGTTGTACAGATATAAGTAAATCGATGTACAAGCAAATCGTTGTATAGATAAGTAAGTCGTTGTATAAGCAAATCGTTGTATAAGTAGAAGCAAATCGTTGTGAACACAAATCATTGTACATATATAAGAAAATCGATGTACAAGAAAATTGATGTACAGATAAGCAAATCGTTGCGGTAATCAAATCATTCTTTAAGTGAAAGCAAATCGTTATGGCTATCAAATCGTTGTAAGACCGAAATCGATGTTTCAATAAGGAAATCGATGTGAGATCGAAATCAATGTTTTACTTATGAAATCGTTGTGAAGCCGAAATCGTTGTTTCACTTATGAAATCATTATGAAGCCGAAATCGTTGTTTCACTTACGAAATCGTTGTGAGACCGAAATCGATGTTTCACTTATGAAATCATTGTGAAGCCGAAATCGTTGTTTCACTTATGAAATCGATGTGAGATCGAAATCGATGTTTCACTTATGAAATCGTTGTGAGCTTAGAGGAAATGCATGCTCTGAACTATAAATAACAGTGTGTGAGAATAACTTACAAAATTTGCTTGGAGTATTTCCCGTGACTGAACTTCACAAAATGGTTGTTAGAAAATATTTATTAAGGTTTTGTTAATCACCAAAATTGTATATAATTAATGAAAATTATATGGAGATGGGCTGATCATCAAGATTGTGATATTAGAATTGCTTCTTTTACAACTTGACAATATAAACCCTTCCCCATGGCTGACAGTCAACGTCCCAAGTATGGTCCAATTACATATGAATGTGGTGTAGTGCTATTTCATGTTTGGATTTCATGTAGCAGTAAGAATCCAAACGACCCATACTATTCTTGCACACCTGAAGTAAGTGTTATGTTTATGCCATGATATTTCTTATTCTCAAGTTCACTATCATGCTACACTTATTGTATGCTGCTTTTACTTTCACAATAATGGTTAATGTCCATTCTTTATATGGGTAGACGAATTATTAATGTGTCCATGTAGACGTAGAACATTACAGTAAAATCCAAGGACAGGGACTTTTATGTGTGTCCACAATCCAAAGTAAGTCCATAAACACACACAACATAAATATCTATGCTTCAAAATGTTCTATTCGTATTTTGTCTTTTTGTTTATGTTATTGTAGCAACTCTGAATTTTAAATTTTGATAAATGAATTTAAATTAAAAGAAATTGAGAATAATTAAAACCCATTAAGTGAAAAAAAAGTAATGGGTTACCCTATGTAAGGCCTTGGGCCTTATTGGACCCTTAATGAGCCTTCTTCTAGGACAGTGTCTGTTGACGTCAAGGGAGTTGACATCAACAGTGGGTTGAGGTCAAGGTGGTTGACGTCAACTGTGGGGTAGACGACAAGGGTGCTGCCGTCTATTGGGTCTTGGCGTCAAGCGATGTTGATGTCTACCGAAGTTTCCAGAGTCTTCTCGTACATGAACTTGATGGCAATCGATGTTGACGTCAAGTTTTGTCAGTTCAAGTTGACGTCAACAAATGTTGACATCAAACTGCCCGGGCCTGTTTTTAAGAAGGCAACCCGAGGCTCCTTCTCCCCCATTTCTCTTCCTCTCCTTCCCACCACCTTCACCCCTCTCCTTCTCCACTACTTTCGGCGGCCGACGGGAGCTCGTGGAGGCGGCGGATCGGGCGAGAAACAGAGGTTTAAAGGATCGTCCTCACGGTGGAGCTCCGGGGTAATCGACGAGATTCGAGGTTCTTTTGGGAGTTTTATTGCGTTTTAAGGTAGGGACTTAACCCCTTGTCTCCCCATTGTTGAAATGTCATTCTTGATTGTGTGTGATTGGCATGAAAATTGTGGTTTTGGGGAGGGTTTATCCATGCCGGGGTTTGGGGTAGATTCGCCGATCCAAGCATTGGATCGCTGTTTTTCGGCTTTATAATAGTGTTTTGTGATGGGGGAAAGCGTTTCCCATCATCAAACTGTTGGTTTTTGGGCTGGATTGCCCGTGAGAACGGCCTGGGGCCGTTTCAGTTGCTGGAAGCTGAAGAACTTAACGTCAACATCAGTTGACATCAAGTTCTTTAGGGAGGAACTTGGCGACAAGATCCCTTCCCGTCAAGATGGGGTAAACGGCCAACATGTTGCCATCTACTTTCTATAGATGGCAAGGGTGTTTCTGTCTACCTCAGAGTTGGCGGCAATCGATGTTGCCACGAACCCCATAGGTAGGTCCTAGCAGGCTGAGCCCCTTTTTCGTTGTGCGAGGTGTTGACACGCGGTGTCCGCCTCTGGGCGTGGTGTGTTGGACGTTGAGAGCGTCTCCATATGTGGTTATGACGAGTTTTACCGTGCTTGTGTTGTGTTGTGTTTCCCAGACGTCGAGGTGAAGGCTCCATCTGGATGACTAGCGTTCAGCTATTCCGCCGGTGAGCCTGGACGTCGAGTGCGACTTTGTCCTGTGCATGCCCCTTGTGGTGGTTACGAGCCGATTTCCTTGGGGCCCCTTTTCCACCGTTCGAGTCCGGCGTAGGGGAAAGCTGATCGAGGACCAAATGTAAGGGAGAGCATCTGAGTGTGCACACGTGGCTAGGGTTGGAGGACTCTATGGTGTCGAGGTGCCAAGCCATAGGCCCTAGCTAGTCCTACCTTGTGTGTGTGTGTGCTTATTGTGCTATTGAGCCTGCAAGGTTCCAGTTCCTCGGCGCGCTCCTGCGAGGAGTTGCGTACCACGCCACCGGTTTTTGTGTGTTATGCAGTGTTTTCTTACAATAGCTTTACTTTTCACACTGCTTTTTAGTACTGTTATCAGTGGGGGTTAGTGTCCCTACTGGGTCTCTTGTTGAGACTCTCCCTTATTTTTCAGGTGGTTCGTCGTCAGCTCCAGGTGCTAAGGAGCTTGGTCACTCCGATGCTGGTCCTGCTTAGCTGCTGTGAGTAGTACTTAGTTTTGTACTCACTGTACTCTTTACTTTTGTTGGATCTTCTCTGAGTTGTACCATTTGATATATTATATAGTGGAATGTTCAAAATTTTATGGTGCATACATTTTCTTATATGTTCTCCTCAGACGTTCTCTTTTTACCCTTCCGAGCATCGACTCGTGGGTGGCGGGTCAAGATTCAGGTTACTGGTAATTCGGATCCTGGGTTGTTACAATTGGTATTAGAGCCTGGTCTATAGAGACATATAAGAAAATGTTCCAAGATAACTCAGAGCATGAAGAGTACAGTAGCAGCAAACAAACCAGTGTTATTTTGTGTATTAATTTGTGTGCATGTCCTGTGTATATCCATTATGGAACCTAGGCGATGTCGTGTTGAGGAGGTGGCTGAGCAGGCACCTCAGCAAGAGGCTAGAGATGCCCCGCCGCCACCGCATACGCAGCCAGGACTGCAGCACGCAACACTGGTATTGTACCACCTCCACCACCCCCTCCTCAGGCAGCTCACGTGTTTGACTGGACCCACTTTCTTGAGGGGATGGCACAGATTGTAGCTCAGCATTATGACGTTCCAGCACCTCAAGGAGGTTCTGGGAGGGTGTTGAGAGAGTTTTTGCAGTTCCAGCCTCCCCAGTTTCTGGGACAGCCAGATCTAGATGTAACCCGGTCGTGGTTAGATGTGATGGAGCGGACTTTTCATTCCATGGAGTGTGCAGCAGAGGAGAGGGTACTATTGGTGAGCTACCAATTGCAGGGTCAAGCATTGGCTTGGTGGACTTCAGAGTGAGAGATCACTTTTCAGTCTTGCCCGCTCAGGCAGATCACTTGGCATGAGTTTGTGGTGGCTTTTGAAAGAGCTTTCTGCCACACATATGTCAGGACTGAGAGGCTATATCAGTTCCTAGATTTGACTCAGGGTGACATGACAGTGGTCCAGTACAGAGCTAGATTTGTGGAGTTAAGGTGCTATGCACCGCAGATCATGGTACCCATCAGTTTGTGAGAGGACTGAGGCCAGAGGTTAGGTATGCACTGATAGTTGCTCGTGCACCAACCTTGACGCAGCCTATTAGACGGCATCAGCACTTGAGGCTGACACCTTATAGACCCGTGGGAAGATCAGAGCAATTCAGGCATAGGCGGGTCCATCCCAGCAGAGATAGCAGCAGAGTAGCTCTCAGCAGACCTTGAGGACCACGACCACCTACACGTCCTCTTCTGCAGGGACGTCATAAAGGTCAGGGTCCCATAGGAGGTTCCGACATGACAGGAGGCAGGCGGAGCAGAGGCAGCCTTCAGTTGAGAGTGTTCAACAGCTTTTTGGGCAACATCAGCAACAGAGCCAGCATTCTTTTGCTAATCGGTGTTACCAGTGTGACCAGCTGGGTCACATGGCGCGGGATTGCCCCTGTTGGCCCTTTTGGTACGACAGCAAGCTAACCTAGAGGGGGGGGGGTGAATAGGTTTTTCCGAAATCTGAAATAGAAACTTAAACACAGAAATTAACACTTAAAGGTTTGGTTAGTTTAGTGTGATAAAGAGTAGTAGTGCGGAAGCAAATAAACAATCAGATAAAAGACACAAGGAATTTATCCTGGTTCGGCCCTTCCCACATGGAAGTCCTACGTCCAGTCCCCAAGCAACCTCTTGGGATTTCACTAACCAAGGGTACAGTCCCCCTTAAGGACACTACAACACCCAGCACCCCAGTTGGTCTTCTTCTCTTTCCCGGGCAAGAAGGCAACCCACTTCTCTTACAGATAAAGAAGCCAACCTCCTGGTACAAACCCCAGTACGGTTCTGCTAGACACAAACCCCTAGCTAGGTTCTACACTGTATACAGTCCTACAGCTGGACAGAAGTCTTTCTTAGAAAAGAAAGAACAAAGCTGAGTGTTGGAACAAATGAAAACCAACTAAAAGAACTCTCAGCAAAAAGACTCTCTTCCCAGATTACAAAGATGCACACAGAGAGAGTGAAGAGAGGAGAAGGAGCTTGAAGCTTGAGGGCTTCAGATGCTTGAACACTTCTTCTTGGGCTCATGCTCTTTCTCTCTTTTCCTTTGAGTGTATGTGGAGTTGAGGTTCTTCCCGGATGTACACTCTTGAAAAATCTTCAGGAAAAACTCTCTTTTTGTTCTTCAGCCATGCTTCATCTTTTATATGAGCAGATTTGAATAAATCCGTTGGAGTTCTAGCCGTTGCTCATCTTCTCTTTCTTCTGATAATTTGTGGTCTACGAGGTCTGCAAGCATAGAAAAAAGTATTTAGATAAAAGAGTGTTTCTGTCAAAAAGGCTCATACCTCTATGTTTCCTGTTGCCACCCAGAAGTGGTAAGTAATATCTCTTTTGTTGGCAGGAGAGAAGAGATCTAGAAAGATAAGCAAAAGATCACCTGTCAGAAAGATAGAGGATTACGCAAATCAAGAATATTGACTTTTTCACTAGATGCCAAAAGGCACTTTGAAATATAAAGGAAATCTATGTTTTTACAAAGAAGTCCATGTTTTACAAAGAAATCCATGTTTTACAAAGGAATCCATGTTTCACATATCAAATCCTTATGAGAGTTACAAAGGAATCCATGTTTTACAAAGGAATCCATGTTTTACAAAGGAATCCATGTTTTTACAAAGGAATCCATGTGAGAAATCTGTGAGTACAAAGGAATCCTTATGAGAAGTCTGTGTGAGTTACAAAGGAGTCTGTGTGAGTACAAAGGAGTCTGTGTGAGTTACAAAGGAGTCTGTGTGAGTACAAAGGAATCCATGTTTTTACAAAGGAATCCATGTTTCACTTATCAAATCCTTATGAGAGCGAATCCTTATAGCAGTGAATCCTTATGAGAGCGAATCCTTATAGCAGTGAATCCTTATGAGAGCGAATCGTTATGAGAGCGAATCGTTATGATAGTGAATCGTTATGAGAGTCACTTATCGAATCCTTATGAGAGCGAATCCTTATGAGAGTGAATCGTTATGAGAGTCACTTATCGAATCCTTATGAGAGCGAATCCTTATGAGAGCAAATCGTTATGAGAGCGAATCCTTATGAGAGCGAATCGTTACGAGAGCGAATCCTTATGAGAGCGAACGTTATGAGAGCGAATCCTTATGAGAGCGAATCCTTATGAGAGCGAATCCTTATGAGAGCGAATCCTTATGAGAGCAAATCCTTATGGCACTTTGAACTGAAATCGATGTATATTGAATGTACATCGATTTATCGTTTTAGTGCAAATCACATGGCAATAATGTCATAAATTTATATTTATTAGAAAATCATGATATTTAATTTATTATTAGAAAAATCATGGTATTAAATATATTTAATATTCAATTAATCACATAAATTTATATTTATTAAGAAAAACATGATATTAAATATTTTAATAATAATTAATTAAACATATATTTTGTTATCACCAAAATAAAAGGGTAAAATATAGGAGTGGTTCAACAATCTCCCCCTTTTTGGTGATGACAAAATTTATGAGAATTTTCTGACAAAAATACGTAAAGCATAGAAAATACAGAAAATTCACAGATAATGCATACCATGCATACTCTCCCCCTTTTTGTCACAAACCAAAAAGGAAGGTTCTTACCATCGCATTCTCTCCCCTTTGTGAAAGAAATTCTTACCATTGAGGGGTTCAACAATGATTGACATAAATGAATAACTCCCCCTTAGTCTGTGCTCCCCCTGAATGAGAGACTCCACCTGAATGAAACTTGCAAATAATTGTTAGTAATAAAGACTAATTCATTTTTGTGACTACTCTTTCTTCAGATGTGATTTGAATGAAGAATCTGCAGTCACTCCTGCCTTGAGCATTCTTGGTTTTTGATGCTCCAAGGCTAACCTGCAAATACATTACTCAGAGGTAGGTACCCAAATCTTTTTGGGTCCTTGATGGTTAGATGCATGAAAATAACCTTTAGGAATTCAAACTAAGTGCCTTGTTGTGCAGGTGTTTACTGTGTGTCCTAATTTATTACAATGAGAACAGTAATGAATATAATCTATTTTGCAGTTCTTATTGTTTTTATGATGTCTGTTTAGGACATAATTTTTTAAAACATTTTCTTTTACAGGGGCCATTTTCTGAGGTACCATGGTTTCTCTTACAAATTTTGGTAATGGATATTTTTCAGGAATTATGACTTGTTTTTCTTTTTCAGGAGGTTTGTATCCAAGACCTTGTTTATTATTTTCAGATTTTGATCCTTTTAAACATAGGGCTAAAGATGTTTTCCCTTTAGTTAATTTTCTAACTGATTCTTTTAAATAAAGATTTTCTTCAGTTAGAGTTTTAAAGTTTTCTTCTAACTCTAATTTTTCATCGTCCTTATTTTTTAAATCTTCATTCAAAAGATAAATATTATCTTTATTGTCCTTTAATTGTTTTTCTAGTTGCTCCAGTTCGGATTTAAGATCAGAATTGTGTTTTCTAAGCAAATAGTGTTGTTTTTCAGACTCTTTAATTCTTTTACAACATTTTTATGTTTTTATATAGTTCATTAAAGACTTCTTCTAAGTCTTCAGATTCTGATCCTGAATTAGTGCAAGAGCTAAAAGATGGATCATAATGTACCTCATCTAGTCCTACCATGAGGGCTAGACTTACCTGCTCTTTCTCCGATTATGAGCTTGATGATTCTGAGCTTGTGGCCTCTTCATTTTCCCAACCAGCCGCCATGGCTTTTCTTTTGAATTTCTTGTGCTTCTTTTGGACTTTTCTGGTTGACCAGTCTTCTTTAGTTTAGGACAATCTGGTCTTAGATGTCCAGGTTTTCTGCATTCATAGCAGACTGGTTCTTTTTCTTTTCTCTCTTTCTTTTGAATCCTTCTTGATCCATTTTTCTTCTTCTTGAGAATTTTCTGAAGCTTGGACAGTACTTCATCTACGTCACTGTCTTCAGAATCTGCATTTTTGGAACTAGAAGAAGAAGAAGTGGAAGGAGCAGCTGCAACTTTAAGAGCATTAGTACATTTTTTCTTTGATGAGCTTTCAGATAGTCGCTCCATATTAATTTCATGTGCCATGAGGGAACCTATTAAGTTATCAATAGAGAGTTTGGTTAAGTCATGGGCTTCTTCAATAGCAGTTACTTTAGGTGTCCATGAAAGAGTTAAGGACCTAAGTATCTTTCTAACAGTTTCCTCATCAGAAAGATTTTTACCAAGAGAACTCAAACCAACTACTATGCTCGAAAATCTATTATACATCTGAGTGATATTTTCATTTGAAAGCATTTTAAATTGCTCATATTGTGAGACAAGAATATCTATCCTAGTTTGTTTTACTTTATCTGTTCCTTCATAAGTTATCTGCAGTTTATCCCATATTTTTTAGCTGATTTACATGCAGATACTCTACTAAATTCTCTTTTGGATAAAGCACAACATAAGTAGTTCTTAGCTTTAAAGTTTAAAGATAATTTACTTTTATCTGCTGTTGTAATGGCAGTAGTGCCTGGAATAGGAACAATAACATAATCACCTACCTCGATTACCTGCCATAGATCAAAGTCTGTGCCTCGAATGAAGCATTCCATTCTCATCTTCCAATATTGGTAGTCCTCTCCATCAAAGAATGGAGGTCTGGTGACTGATTGACCTTCAACATATCCTTGAGCTGCCATAGATCTTCTCTAAGATCGTTAGATCTTCTTGATAGATCAGAGAACCTCGCTCTGATACCACTTGTTGGCCCTTTTGGTACGGCAGCAAGCTAACCTAGAGGGGGGGGGTGAATAGGTTTTTCCGAAATCTGAAATAGAAACTTAAACACAGAAATTAACACTTGAAGGTTTGGTTAGTTTAGTGTGATAAAGAGTAGTAGTGCGGAAGCAAATAAACAATCAGACAAAAGACACAAGGAATTTATCCTGGTTCGGCCCTTCCCACATGGAAGTCCTACATCCAGTCCCCAAGCAACCTCTTGAGATTTCACTAACCAAGGGTACAGTCCCCTTAAGGACACTACAACACCCAGCACCCCAGCTGGTTTCTTCTCTTTCCCGGGCAAGAAGGCAACCCACTTCTCTTACAGGTAAAGAAGCCAACCTCCTGGTACAAACCCCAGTGCGGTTCTGCTAGACACAAACCCCTAGCTAGGTTCTACACTGTATACAGTCCTACAGCTGGACATAAGTCTTTCTTAGAAAAGAAAGAACAAAGCTGAGAGTTGGAACAAATGAAAACCAACTAAAAGAACTCTCAGCAAAAAGACTCTCTCCCCAGATTACAAAGATGCACACAGAGAGAGTGAAGAGAGGAGAAGGAGCTTGAAGCTTGAGGGCTTCAGATGCTTGAACACTTCTTCTTGGGCTCAGGCTCTTTCTCTCTTTTCCTTTGAGTGTATGTGGAGTTGAGGTTCTTCCCGGATGTACACTCTTGAAAAATCTTCAGGAAAAGCTCTCTTTTTGTTCTTCAGCCATGCTTCATCTTTTATATGAGCAGATTTGAATAAATCCGTTGGAGTTCTAGCCGTTGCTCATCTTCTCTTTCTTCTGATAATTTGTGGTCTACGAGGTCTGCAAGCATAGAAAAAAGTGTTTAGATAAAAGAGTGTTTCTGTCAAAAAAGGCTCATACCTCTATGTTTCCTGTTGCCACCAGAAGTGGTAAGTAATATCTCTTTTGTTGGCAGGAGAGAAGAGATCTAGAAAGATAAGCAAAAAGATCTCCTGTCAGAAAGATAGAGGATTACGCAAATCAAGAATATTGACTTTTTCACTAGATGCCAAAAGGCACTTTGAAATATAAAGGAAATCTATGTTTTTACAAAGAAGTCCATGTTTTGCAAAGGAATCCATGTTTTACAAAGGAATCCATGTTTCACATATCAAATCCTTATGAGAGTTACAAAGGAATCCATGTTTTACAAAGGAATCCATGTTTTACAAAGGAATCCATGTGAGAAATCTGTGAGTACGAAGGAATCCTTATGAGAAGTCTGTGTGAGTTACAAAGGGGTCTGTGTGAGTACAAAGGAGTCTGTGTGAGTTACAAAGGAGTCTGTGTGAGTACAAAGGAATCCATGTTTTTACAAAGGAATCCATGTTTAACTTATCAAATCCTTATGAGAGCGAATCCTTATAGCAGTGAATCCTTATGAGAACGAATCGTTATGAGAGCGAATCGTTATGATAGTGAATCGTTATGAGAGTCACTTATCGAATCCTTATGAGAGCGAATCCTTATGAGAGCGAATCCTTATGAGAGTGAATCGTTATGAGAGTCACTTATCGAATCCTTATGAGAGCGAATCCTTATGAGAGCAAATCGTTATGAGAGCGAATCCTTATGAGAGTGAATCGTTACGAGAGCGAATCCTTATGAGAGCGAATCCTTATGAGAGCGAATCCTTATGGCAGTGAATCCTTATGAGAACAAATCCTTATGGCACTTTGAACTGAAATCGATGTATATTGAATGTACATCGATTTATCGTTTTAGTGCAAATCACATGGCAATAATGTCATAAATTTATATTTATTAGAAAATCATGATATTTAATTTATTATTAGAAAAATCATGGTATTAAATATATTTAATATTCAATTAATCACATAAATTTATATTTATTAAGAAAAACATGATATTAAATATTTTAATAATAATTAATTAAACATATATTTGTTATCACCAAAATAAAAGCGTAAAATATAGGAGTGGTTCAACAGCCCCTGTTACCTCGAGATCCGCAGCAGCAGAGTCAGCCTCAGTCTCGTGCGCAGCAGCAGCAGTAGATTCCTGTGCAGCAGCATCAACAGACTATGAGTTCAGGCAGGCTGAAGACCAGGGCTCGTGTCATGCACATGACCCGAGCAGAGGTAAAGGTAGCTCATCCACTGGAAGGTAGTGTGACTATCTTTGGTTCTGCAGCTAGAGTTTTGTTTGATTCTGGTGCCTCCCACTCTTTTGTTTCTGAGGAGTTTTTAGACTCCCTTGAGGAGCTGGACATGGGAATGTTTAGCGAGCTTGTTGTGGAGCTGCCAACGGGAGATTTTGCCCTCACCTCCTACTGTCTTGAGGAGGTACCAGTGTAGATGCAGAGTCAGTGTTTGCCAGCCCAGTTGTATGCTATGCAGTTGCAGGATTTTGATGTGATTTTGGGTATGGATTGGCTCGAGCAGTACGGTGCTATGGTGGACTGTAGGAAGAAGAGGGTGTACCTTCAGATACTCGGAGGAGTTGCCTTCTACTTCTAAGGTATCGTACCTCTTACTTCCCACTTTTTGATTTCTGCTTTGAGGGCAGAGAGGTTGTTGGCTTCTGGGTGTCAAGGTTTCCTTACTACTACTGTGCTTGTTGACTAGGTTTCTTGGGGAGTGGAGGACATTCCCTTGGTTAGTGAGTTTTCGGATGTTTTTCCAGACAAATTACCTGGTCTACCACCAGATAGAGAGATTGAGTTCACCATTGAGCTAGTTCCTGGCACCGCACCCTTTGCTCAGGCACCGTACCGCATGACACTAGTAGAGTTGCGGGAGTTGAAGAGGCAGTTAGAGGAACTGTTGGAGAAAGGCCATATTTGCCCTAGCTTTTCTCCTTGGGGGTCTCTAGTGTTGTTTGTGAGAAAGAAGGATGGTACCCTGCGGTTGTGTATTGACTACAGGAAGTTGAATCAGGTGACAATCAAGAATAGGTATCCTCTACCTAGGATTGATGATCTCTTTGATCAGCTTGAGTCAACTCAAGTTTTCTCTAGGATTGACCTGAGGTCAGGCTACTATCAGTTGCGGATCAGAGATTCTGATGGGGAGAAGACTACCTTCAAGACCAGGTATGGGCACTTTGAGTTCTTGGTGATGTCGTTTGGGCTCACCAATGCACCAACGACTTTCATGGATCTGATGCACAGAGTGTTTCACCAGTACTTGGACCAGTTTGTCGTGGTGTTTGTTGACGACATTCTGGTGTACTCTGTTTCAAATGAGGAGCATGCCCAGCACCTGAGGATCGTGTTATAGACTCTACGAGAGCACCAGCTTTATGCCAAGCTCAGCAAGTGCGAGTTTTGGTTGCAGCAGGTTCACTTTTTGGGACACGTGATCTCAGGTGACGGAGTTTCAGTGGATCCAGCGAAGGTCGATGCAGTTTTGCAGTGGGAGAGACCCCATACAGTGTCAGAGATCCACAGTTTTCTCGGTTTGGCTGGCTACTAATGTAGATTTATTAGAGACTATTCGCAGATTGCTGCACCCCTGACTCATTTGACGAGGAAGGGAGTGTCGTTTGAGTGGTCGGAGCAGTGTGAGCAGAGCTTCATGGAGTTGAAGTGACTGCTTACGTCAGCACCAGTCCTGGTATTGCCTTCAGGTACGGAGGGTTTTGAGTTCTGCATAGATGCTTCTAGTGTTGGCTTAGGAGCAGTTTTGATGCAGCATGGCAGAGTGGTGGCTTATGCGTCGGGTCATCTAAAGCCCCACGAGGAGAGTTACCCGACCCATGACCTGGAGCTTGCAGCTGTGGTTTTTGAACTGAGGAGTTGGCGTTACTACTTGTACGGAGTGAGGTTTGTGGTTCGCACCGACCACCAGAGTCTACGATATGTATTTTCTCAGTGGGATCTGAACATGAGGCAGCATTATTGGATGGAATATCTGAAGGACTATGATTTCAGCATTGGGTATCAGCTTGGGAAGGCGAAGGTGGTTGCAGATGCCCTGAGCAGGAAGGCACAAGTGAGTTACCTCATGCTGAGAGAGTGGCAGTTGTGGCAGTCTGCAGTAGAGGGATCCTTCAGAGTTTCCACCAGACGATAGCAGTGTATGCTAGGAAGTTTGTTAGCAGCTCTTGCTATTGTGAGACAGGTGATTGAGGCCCAGCAGACAGATCCCAAGTTGCACAGAGTGTTGCTACTCCCAGAGGTTGAGCTGCATGATGACGGGACTGTTAGGTTTAGGGACAGACTCTATGTACTTGATGAGGATTCTATCCGGAGAGTAGTTTTGCAGGAGGCACATGGGTCTCGATACTCAATTCTTCCAGGGTCAACTATAGCTTTTGTTGCTAGGTTTTTGGTTTTCCAGCAAGTGAAAGCCGAGCACCAGCGCCCAGGAGAGTTTGTACAGCCGTTGGAGATTCCCACGTGGAAATGGGACCATGTGACGACAGATTTTGTGTGTGGACAGACAAGGACAATTGGAGGATATGATAGTATTTGGGTGCTTGTGGATAGACTGACGAAGACTGCCAGGTTCTTGCCCATTAGAGCTGACTGGGGTGTGAGCAGGTTGGCCAGGCTGTACATGGAGAGGATTGTTCCTTTGCACGGGGTGGCGATCTCTATTGTGTCAGATAGAGATCCTCGCTTCACTTCTGGGTTCTAGTGCAACTTCCAGAGAGCTTTTGGGATGGAGTTAGTGTTTAGATCTGCCTATCACCCTCAATCAGACGGACAGTAGGAGCGCACTATCCAGACATTGGAGGACATGCTGTGAGCTTGTTGTCTCGAGTGGCAGGGGCCTTGGGCAGCTCACTTGCCATTGGTCGAGTTCGCATATAATAATAGTTATCATTCTAGTATCGACATGGCACCCTATGATGCCCTATACGAACGACCTTGTCGTACTCTTCTTGATTGGTTTGAGGTGGGCGAGTGAGTCGTCACTAGACCAGAGCTAGTTCAGCAGTCAGTGGAGGTGGTTCAGCTCGTGAGACAGAGGCTTCAGATAGTTCAGAGCCGACAGAAGAGTTATGCTGATCAGTGCAGGCAACTGCTCAAGTTTCAGGTTGGGGACCATGTATTTATCAGAGTGTCCCCTATGAAGGGGGTAATGAGGTTCGGTAGACGCAGGAAGTTGAGTCCCCTTTATATCGGACCCTTCACCATTACCGAGCGTGTCGAAGGTTTGGCGTATTGGCTTCAACTTCTGCCAGAGTTGGCAGCGGTCCATGACGTGTTCCATGTGTCGATGTTGCGGAGGTACCTTCCAGATGAGTCGCATGTTCTCCCGAGTACAGAGTGGACTGAGGTAACACCAGTGATGATAGTACCAGAGTATTCGTTGTATATTGAGGATCGCCGAGTTCAGAGGTTGAGGAACAAAGCGATTCCACTAGTTCGTGTTGCATGGCAGCGGCACTCAGGAGGCGAGTTGACCTGGGAGCGGGAGGACAAGATGCGTGAGCAGTTTCTGTACCTCTTTGGTGAGTTCTCTTCCCCTTGCATTGTTTGAATTTCGGGGGCAAAAATCATTTAACGGGGGGAGGCTATAAGGCCTTGGGTCTTATTGGACCCTTAATGGGCCTTCTTCTGAAACAGTGTCTGTTGACATCAAGGGAGTTGACGTCGACAGTGGGTTGACGTCAAGGTGGTTGATGTCAACCGTGGGGTAGACAGAAAGGGTGCTGTCTTCTACTGGGTCTTGGCGTCAAGCGATGTTGACGTCTACCAAAGTTTCCAGAGTCTTCCTGTACCCCAATTTCTCTTCCTCTCCTTCCCACCACCTTCACCCCTCTCCTTCTCCACTACTTCCGACGGCCGACGGAAGCTTGTGGAGAGGTTGTGGTGCTCGTGGCGGCGGCGGATCGGGCGAGAAATAGAGGTTTGAAGGATCGTCCTCGCGGTGGAGCTCCAGGGTAATCGGCGAGATTCGAGGTTCTTTTGGGAGTTTTATTGTGTATTGAGGTAGGAACTTGACCCCTTGTCTCCCCATTGTTGAAATGTCATGCTTGATTGTGTGTGATTGGCATGAAAATCGTGGTTTTGGGGAGGGTTTATCCATCCCGGGTTTTGGGGTAGATTCGCCGATCCAAGCATTGGATCGCTATTTTTCAGCTTTATAATGGTGTTTTGTGATGAGAGAAAGTATTTCCCATCATCAAACCGTTGGTTTTTGGGATGGATCGCCTGTGAGAACGACCTGGGGCCGTTTCAGCTGTTGGAAGCTGAAGAACTTAACGTCAACATCGGTCGACGTCAAGTTCTTCAGGGAGGAACTTGGCGACAAGATCCCTTGCCATCAAGAAGGGGTAAACAGCCAACATGTTGCCGTCTACCTCAGAGTTGGGGGCAATCGATGCTGCCGCCAACCCCAAAGGTAGGTCCCAGCAGGTTGAGCCACTTTTCCATTGTGCTAGGTGTTGACACGCGGTGTCCGCCTCTAGACGCGGTGTGCCGGATGTTGAGAGCGTCTCCGTCTATGCTTGTGACGAGTTTTACCGTGCTTGTGTTGTGTTTCCCAGACGTCGAGGTGAAGGCTCTGTCTAGATGACTGGCGTTGAGCTATTCCGCCGATGAGCTTGGACGTCGAGTGTGGCTCTGTCCTGTGCATGCCCCTTCTGGTGGTTACGAACCAATTTTCGTGGGGCCCCTTCTCCACCGTTCAAGTTCGGCATAGGGGAAAACCGGTCGAGGACCAGACGCGAGAAGAGCGTCTGAGTGTGCACGCGTGGCTAGGGTTGGAGGACTCTATGGTGTCGAGGCGCCAAGCCATAGGCCCTAGTTGGTCCTACCTTGTGTGTGTGTGTGTGTGTGCTTGTGTGTGTGTGCTTGTTGTGCTATTGAGCAGCGAGGTTCCAGTTCCTCGGCGCGCTCCTGCGAGGAGTTGCGTACCACGTCACCGATTTTTGTGTGTTGTGCAGTGTTTTCTTACAGTAGCTTTACTTTTCGCACTGCTTTTTAGTATTGTTACCGGTGGGGGTTAGTGTCCCTACTGGGTCTCTTCTTGAGACTCACTCCCTTCTTTTTGATGTGGTTCGTCGTCGGCTCCAGGTGCTTAGGAGCTTGGTCACTCCGGTGCTGGTCCTGCTTAGCTGTTGTGAGTAGTACTTAGTTTTGTACTCGTCGTACTCTTACTTTTGTTGGATCTGCTCTGAATTGTACCATTTGATATATTATATAGTGGAATGTTCAAAATTTTGTGGTGCGTACATTTTCTTATATGTTCTCCTCAGGCGTTCTCTTTTTATCCTTCCGAGCTTCGACTCGTGGGTGGCGGGTCAAGATTCGGGTTACTGGTTGGTAACTGGTAATTCGGATCCTGGGTCATTACACCCTAAATGGTTAATACGTGAAGTATTGGGCCCAAAAGCTAAAGCCCATTGTTGGATGGGAGATATTTAAGTCAAAATTCGTACCTAAAATATTAATAAATGAAAAAGGGTTAAGATAATCACTATTTTAACTCATATTTATCTTAAAAAGAGTCCTAGTCCTATCCTAATCGCTTGGCCACTAAATTGGAGTTCTCCTCAAGCCAATTAGATAGATAAAGGATAGGAAAGGGTGAGATAATTATAGAAATTCGTAGTTAGAAGAGAGGGAAGAGTTTTAAGTGTGTAGGAGACTTAAAACATATAAATACTCTTTTATTTCATACCTACCCAACCCTAGACACCTTCCGAAGTCTGGAGAATGAGGAAGAGGAGCACTTGGACGAGGAGAGCAAGGAGGAGAAGGCTTGGAACGAAGAGCTTCATCAAGTTCTTCACTTTTCTTGCCCTAGGATTCAAAGCGTTCAAAGGTAGGCAATCTCTCAAGCAAAAACAAATTAACTTCGACCTTAGGAAGACCATGATCCAAGCATCAAAAGCCCCTTATTTTCCCCAACTTTCATCATGTCATACATGAGTATTTCATGCTCAAAGTTCTGTCATGAACATGTACCCGACTAGACTTGTTCACCCTAAATCCATGTCCATGCTTGATCTCAGGTCATGAAACTTTTACTGTACATACTACTTGATGTCAGGAATCCAATGATGCCATTTCCCCAATTTCTATCATGTACTATATTTGAATTTAATCTCATTTTCCACCACTGTGTCAGATTTCAAGTTCATCGTGAAGAACCTATTAATAGCATGACTATACTCTATCATAAACCTAATTACTCTTTACTGACAATACCTCTACATGTCTAGTTTCATTTAAAACTAATTTCATGATTTTTCACCATGTATACGAATTTATATGTAATTTGGAAGAGCACTGTGTCAAGCTTTGACTGCATGGACCGCAGCCCAAGGAAACCTGTGCCATCCGTTTGAGCTCGGGTTGAGACCCTGAGAATGTGACCACCCGATAGGTCGCATTCTCAACAGGGTCATGACAAGGCCTCACATCGAGTTTTTAACATGATAGGACCCTGCGTCGCAACCTTTCCATCATGTCGGCTCGACCTGAATGCGTCAGCTAAACTCGTCGCGACCTGAACGACCGTCGCGTCGGCCCAGTGTATCGCGACCTGAACGGGATGCTGGCCGACGTCGTGACCTGAATGTCTATTACAGAAACCCTAATTCCCATGTAATTCATGTTAATCTTGTCCTATAATCATTGTTTAAACCCTACAATGTACTGTTATGAACAATAACGACATGTTAAGGTATAATAGGTAATATTCACATGATTTCTAATAATTTAAAAGAGGAGTGCAGAACGATCTCTTGCTAGTTTGATTCTCTTACACTTGCACACACTGAACATGAATCCTTGCCATGAGACCTTACTGAAATTACTCAATAATATATCTGGTAATTAAGTGTAATTATTCATGAAAACTCCCTATTTATTTTAAATAAACTTGTCTTCATTTTGATCGCTTGATTTGATACCGTTATCGCGTCCCTCTGCCTTCGAGCACTCGAGGTAAGACAGACAACATTTCTATACACCCTTCTATCTTGGCTTGGATGACCTCTCCGTTGGGAATACTCCTGACAGGATCAGGAATTCCTTGTCAAGGCCTCCGTAAGACTCCTTGGCTTTGGCAGACGTCCATTGCCGAAGAGCAGGTTGTACTATCAATACCTATGTTACCCTTAGGGATCAGCATGTTCCAACGGCCTTAGAATGTTCTCTATAAAGCTAAATGAAACAGCCCATAAAATCTAAATTGAGAGTCTGATTTGGTCTCGATTGGATCCCACGTGTTCAATTTGACTATGATTGTGTTGAAACTATTTGCATTATGAACATATACTTAATTCAATTTTTGGACTCCATTAGATCCCACATGTCCAGATTGACTCTCCGACCGTGTTGAAATTGTTTGCACTATGAACAGACTGTTAATTCATTTGTTTGCACTAAGCTGATAGATTAATTCAATTTTAGACTTTGAACATTATGAAATAGAAGTAAAACATAATACACCACCTGGCTGAAGCCTATGGTAGATGGAGGTGGAGGTGGATGTGAAAATGCCACCCCCATCGCATGAAGAGCTGGGACAACTGTCCAATCAAACCAGCTATCTAACTGTCTGATAAGTGCACTACAGTAGTGGTCAGGGAGCTTAGTAGGCTGCTGCGGTGGTGGTGGTGGTGACTATGTATAGCTGTAGGATGCCGCCGAGCACCCTGACTCCATAGTAGAGCTGATGACTCCACCAGTATCCATTCCAATACCAAATCCAAACACTCGGGCTTTCTTTGGTTGACCGGTTGCAACCGACCAAGCCGAGGCATCGAATTATGGATGTTGAGAGGAGTCATCACCATGCCACTCTATCAATTGTTGCCTGTATGACTCCTGAGTAAAAAAAAAAAAAATTCAAATTGTTAAAATGCATTAGTTTAAAATGTTATGTTGATAAGTACCATAACACCACTTCTTTCACCCTCTGTGAGACAAATTCTCTTGATTCCATACATTTATGTGTACAACGGAATAGCTCTGTGTAGGCTACAGGGCCACTTGTCTCCTCCTCCTACAATTGGAAATTATGAAAGAAAATCAGTGTAATGCATAAATATATAAAATTTAAATTATAAAATGAATAATTACCATTCTCTTCTTGTAGCATCAAAAGGCGATGGAGCCATTGGTATGCAAACTAGACTCGGGCATTTTAACATGATTTTGCGTAGCAATGGCCGACCGTGATTGGTACTCTTGTGTCACCCATTGGTCGCACATAACATCCCAATAGTCTTTCCTTATTGCAGGAGGGTCATGGCCCTTCCATTGGAGTGTATCATCCACTCCACCCACTATCCTCTTTGCCAACTCCTTCTTCTTGGTAAGGTAGTCAGAAAAATGTCTCCCCCAATCTTTTCCCAGGCTATTCTCACATCCTCTTATCGCTTCGCAGTCGCAAAGCGTTAAGTGCACTGTAGAAATTGATGCTATGTTTAGTAACAAATTACTTTAAATTAAATTAAATAAAACATACCAAAAATGATTGGAAGAGGCTGTCGAGGACATCCCTCGGGTAGTCCCTCCATTGTGCCACCGGCCCTGGGAGATGGTGGAGTAAGGATTTTGTGATCCTTCACATCACTTCTAGTGGCTCGAACTTCATGCTGGACATTATATATTTAAAGTTAGAAAAAAACATTGTGTTACAAACATACATGTATAAAATGAATACCTAAATACTTACGGGTAGCTGCAGGTGTACAACAATGTGAACAAGCATCGTGTGTCGGGCTTTGACGACTGCCCAAAACTAGAATGACCTATTGAGATTGGAGTCTGAGGGGAGGCCATAGCAGTCGGTGGAAAAGGGGCCATAGTAGGAGGAGGGGAGGGGGGGGGGGCTGTAGTAGAATGCTGAATGGGGGCTGTAGTAGGAGGCAGATTGGGGGCTGTAGTAGGATCCAAAATGGGGGTCGTAGTAGGAGGCAAATTGGGGGTCATAGTAGGAGGTGGAATGACGGATGTAGTAGACGGCGGAGTGGGACCTGTAGTAGGAGGCGGAAAGGGACCATAGTAGGGAGGTACCCTTGAGTGGAGTGTGATCCTATATAAAAAATGAGGAATGATTGGATTTCAATATTTATAAGTATAATTACGAACAAAATTTATGTAAAATGGAAACCTTTGGTGGAAGGAGTCATAGTAGGAGGGAGATAGCGATGCCCCTTAGTGGAGTGTGAACCTGTAAAAAAAAAGTGGAATGATTGGATTTCATTAATAATTATAAATATAATTACAAATAGAATTTATGTAAAATGTAAACCTTTGATGGAAGGAGCCATGGTAGGAGGGGAGGGTGGTGCCCCGTAGCAGAGTGTGAACGTGCAGGAAAAATGAGGAATGATTAGACTTCAATAATTACAAATATAATTACGAATAGAATTTATGTAAAATGTAAACCACTGGTGGAAGGAGCCGTAGTAGGAGGAGGAGGGCGATGCCCTTGAGCGAAGCGTGAACCTGTAGAAAAAATAAGGAATGATTAGACTTCAATAATTACAAATATAATTACGAATAGAATTTATGTAAAATGTAACCTCTGGGGCAAGGAGCCGTAGTAGGAGGGGGAGGGCTGTGCCCCTGAGTGGAGTGTGTGTTGGCCCTTTTGGTATGACAACAAGCTAACCTAGAGGGGGGTAAATAGGTTTTTTGAAATCTGAAACAGAAACTTAAACACAGAAAATTGTCACTTGAAAGTTTGGTTAGTTGAGTGTGATAGAGTAGCAGTGCGGAAGCAAACAAACAATCACCCAAAGAACACATGGAATTTATCATGGTTCGGCCCTTCCCACTTGGAAGTCCTACGTCCAGTCCCCAAGCAATCTCTTGGGATTTTACTAACCAAGGGTACAGTCCCCCTCAAGGACAATACAACACCTAGCACCCCAGCTGGTCTTCTTCTCTTTCCCGGGCAAGATGGCAGCCCACTTCTCTTACAGGTCAAGAAGCCAACTTCCTGGTACAAACCCGAGTGCAGTTCTGCTAGACTTAAACCCCTAGCTAGGTTGTACGCTGAGTACAGTCCCTCAGCTGGACAACAATCTTTCTTAGAAAAGAAAGAACAAAGCTGAGAGTTTTACAAGAATGGACTCTAACCCAGAAACTCTCAGCAACAGACTCTCCCTTAGAATTACAATGACCATAGAGAGAGAGTGAAGAGAGGAGAAGGAGCTTGAAGCTTGAAGCTTGAAGGCTTTAGACACTTGAGCACTTCTTCTTGGGCTCATGCTCTTTCTCTCTTTTCCTTTGAGTGTATCTAGAGTTTAGGTTCTTCACTAGATATACACTCTTTGAATGTTCTTTAGGAAAGCTCTCTTCTCCTTGATCTTCAGCCTTGCTTCATCTTTTATATGAGTAGCTTTGAATAGGCCCGTTGAAGAGATCTGTTGGAACTCTTCTAGTCGTTGCTGATTTTTCTATTCTTCTTCTTCTGGCTGTCAGTCACTTGGTGGTCTTCGAGGTCTGCAAGCATAGAAGAAGGTGTTTAGACCAAAGAGTGTTTCTGTCAAAAAAGGCTCACACTTCTGTGTTTTCTACTATCACCCAGAAGTGGTAGGTAAGCCCTTTTTGTCTGACAGGATATAAGAGATCTAGAGAGATAAGCAATAAAAGATCTTCTGTCAGAAGATTACGTAAATAAAATATATTTGACTTTTCATTAGAAGCCAACACCATTTTGAAATATCTAATTATAAAGGAAATCGATGTTTAAGTTGAAATCTATGTATAAGTGAATCGTTATTCAAGTATGAGCAAATTGTTGTTTAAGTAGAAACAAATCATTGCTCAAGACCAAATCGTTGTTTACGATCAAATCATTCTTTGACTAAGGCAAATCGTTGTTCAAGTAAGAGCAAATCGTTGTTGAAGTGGTAACGAATCGTTATAGCGATCAAATCGTTGTTTAACTTACTGAATCGTTATAGTGACCAAATTGTTGTTTCACTTATCAAATCGTTATAGCGACCAAATCGTTGTTTCACTTATCGAATCATTACAGTGACTAAATCGCTATTTCACTTATCGAATCGTTACAACGACCAAATCGTTGTTTAACTTATCGAATCGTTACACCGATCAAATCGTTGTTTTAACTTGTCGAATCGTTACACAAATCAAATCGTTGTTTAACTTATCGAATCGTTACAACGATCAAATCATTGTTTTATCAAGGAAATCGATGTATTTAACTGAATCCATATTTTCAACATAATCAACATGGCATTTTGTGAACTGAAATCGATGTATATTGAATAGCCATCAATTTAGCTTTTCAATGCAAAACTCACAGCCATAGTACCATAAATTTATATTTATTAGGAAAACATAATATTTAAAATATTTAATAATATTTAATTAATCATAAGTTTTGTTATCACCAAAATATAAGGGTAAAATATAAGAGTGGTTCAATAATCTCTCCCGTTTTGGTGATGACAAAACTTATGAGAATTTTCTGACAAAAACACTTAAAGCATAGAAAATACAGAAAATTCACATATAATGCATACATGCATACTCTTCCCCTTTTTGTCACTAACCAAAAAGGAAGGATCTTACCATGCATTCTCTCCCCTTTTGGTGAAAACTTCTTACCAGTGAGGGGTTCAACAATAATTTGTTGGCCCTTTATGTACGGCAGCAAGGTAACCTAGAGGGGGGGGGTGAATAGGTTTTTCTGAAATCAAAACGTGAACACTTAAAAGTTTGGTTAGTGTTAGTGTGATGAAGAGTAGTAGTGCGGAAGCAAAAAAGGCAATCACACAAAGGACACATGAGATTTATCCTAGTTCGGACCTCCTCTCCACAGGAGTCCTACGTCCAGTCCCTAAGCAAACTCTTGGGATTTCACTAACCGAAGGTACAGTCCCCTTCAAGGACACTACAACACCCTAGATACCCCACCAGGTCTTCTTCTCTTTCCCGGGCAAGAAGGCAGCCCACTTCTTTTCTAGGCTCAGAAGCAAACCTACTTCTTTTACAAGTTCAGAAGTAAACCTCCTGGAACAAACCCCAGTGCGGTTCTGCTAGACTTAAACCCCCAGCTAGGTCCTGTTGGTATAAACCCCAACAAGGTTCTGCTAGACACTAACCTCTAGCTAGGTTACACACTGTATACAGTCCTACAGCTGGACAGAAATCTTTCTTAGAAAAGAAAGATCAGACTGAGAGCTAAACAAGATGAACACTAAGGACTTAGCTCACAGTTACAGACTCTCCCCCAAGATTACAATGAGCACAGGGAGAATGGAAGAGAGGAAGGCTTGAAGTCGATGAAGACTTCTGCTTGAAAGCTTCTGTTGATTGTGGCTCGAGCTTTTCTCTCTTTCTCTAAGTGTTTGTGGCGTGAAGGTTCTTCTCACAGTTGTGCACTCCTTGAAAAATATTCAGGAAAAGGTTCTTGTCTTTCTTTAGCCATGCTTCGTCTTTTATATGAGAGGCTTTTGAAAAGGATCCATTGAAGAGATCCGTTGGAGTTCTACCCGTTGCTCATCTCTTGTCTTGATCACTCTTGTGGTCTTCGAGGTCTGTGAGCATGGAAGAAAGTGTTAACATAAAAGAGTGTTTACATGAAAACTGTGCATGCTACTGTGTTTCTCTTAACATGCTAAAAACTGATAAGTCATATCTTTTTCTGACAGGAGTGAGAAATTACGCATGCAGCTTTTTTGTCAGAAGATATTTGACTTTTCATTTAGGCGCCAAAAACACTTGAACATACAAGAGAAATCAATGTGAATATGACTTATAAAATCGTTGTTCATTTATAAGAAAATCGTTGCAAGATTATGAACAAATCGATGTGATCACTTATGAAATCATTATGCAAGCAAATCGTTGTGATCACCTGAAGAAATCGATGTGATCACTTATGAAATCATTATGCAAGCAAATCATTGTGATCACCTGAAGAAATCAATATGATCACTTATGAAATCGTTATGCAAGAAAATCGTTGTGATCACCTGAAGAAATCGATGTGATCACTTATGAAATCGTTATGCAAGCAAATCGATGTGAGGGCAAATCGTTGCGCTCACTTATGAAATCATTACAAGACCCAAATCGATGTGAAACTTATCAAATCGTTATGAGAACGAAATCGATATGAGGGCAAATTGTTGTGGCTATAAAAGGAATCGTTCTGAGATCGATTTCTTAACAAATCGTTATGGCCACTTAAGAAGTCGTTGTAGCGCTTTAAAAAATCAATTAAAACCAAATCATTGTAGCACTTATTAATTTTGGCACTTGAACTGAAATCAATGTATATAGATTAAACATCGATTTTATCATTTTAGTGCGCAATATTGCATCAATGTGAGACTCAGCATTTTGCTATGAGATTGATGCGACACAGATGAAACAAAATATTCAATAGTATTTAATCAACAAAGATATATATGAAATCATCATAAGTTTTGTTATCACCAAAATATAAAGACAACCATAAAGTGGTTCAACATAATTGACATTAATGAATAACTCCTCCTTAGTCTGTGCCACCCCTGAATGAGAGGCTCCACCAAAATGAGACTTGCAAATAGTTGTTAGTAGTACTATAAATTAAAAAAAAAAAAACAAAGTTGTGACTACTCCCTCTTCAAATATGAGTTGGATGAAGAGCTGGCAGTCACCAATGCCTTGAGCATCCTTGATCCTGATGCTCCAAGGCTATCCTGCAAATAAACTACTCAGAAGTAGGTACCCAAATCTTTTTGAGCCCTTGATGGTTAGATGCATGAAAATATCCTTTCAGAATCCATACTAGGTGCCTTGTTGTGCAAGTGTTTACTGTGTCCTAATTTATTGCAATGAGAACAACAATAAATATAATTTGTTTTGCAGTTCCTATTGTCTTTGTAATGTCTGTTTAGAACACAATTTTTAGAAACCTTTTCTTTTTGATAAAGTTTGTTCATTGCAAGGGCCTTTTTTTGAGGCATCTTGGTTTCTTTTACAAATTTTGGCAGTGGATATTTTTCAAGAATTATGACTTGTTTTCCTTTTTTAGGAGGTTTGTATCCAAGGCCTTGTTTATTATTGACAGTTTTTTATCCTTTTAAGCATAAAGCTAGAGATGTTTTCCCTTTGGTTAATTTTCTAACAGATTCTTTTAAATAAAGATTTTCTTCAGTTAGAGTTTTCAGTTTTTCTTCTAACTCTAAATTCTCATTGTTCTTATTTTTCAAATCTTCATTTAAAAGATAATTATTATCTTTACTTTCTTTTAATTGTTTTTCTAATTGTTCTATTTCGGATTTAAGATCTGAATTGATGTTTTCTAAGCAAATAGTATTATTTTTCAGAATTTTTAATTCTTTTACAACATCTTTATGTTTTTCATAAAGTTCATTAAAGACTTCTTCTAAGTTTTCAGACTCTGACGCTGAATCAGTGCATGAATCAAAAAATGGGTCAAAATGTACCTCATCTAGTCCTACCATGAGGGCTAGACTTTTCTGCTCCTTTTCGAGATTTGAGCTTGATGATTCTGAAGTTGTGGCTTCATCATTGTCCCAAGCAGCCATCATGGCTTTTCTTTTGAATTTCTTGTGCTGCTTCTTAGATTTTTCTGGTTGACCAGTCTTCTTGAGTTTAGGACAGTCTTGTCTTAGATGACTAGGTTTTCTGCATTCATGGCAGACTGGTTCTTTTTCCTTTTTCTCTTTCTTTTGAATTCTTCTTGATCCATTTTTCTTCTTCTTGAGAATTTTCTGAAGTTTGGATAGGACATCATCCACATCGCTGTCTTCAGAACCTACATTTTTTGAACTAGAAGAAGAAGAAGGGGTGGAAGGAGTAGCTGCAACTTTAAGAGCATTAGTGAGTTTTTTCTTGGAAGAGCCTTCAGATAGTCGCTCCATATTGATTTCATGTGCCATGAGTGAGCCAATTAATTTATCAATGGAAAACTTGGTTAGATCATGGGCTTCTTCAATAGTTGTGACCTTAGGGGTCCAAGAAATAGTTAAAGACCTAAGTATCTTTCTGACAGTTTCCTCATCAGAAAGATTTTTACCAAGAGAAATTAGACCAACTACTATGCTTGAAAATATATTATACATCTGAGTGATATTTTCATTTGGAAGCATTTTAAATTGCTCATATTGGGAGACAAGAATATCTATCCTAGTTTGTTTTACTTTATCTGTTCCCTCATAAGTTTCCTATAGTTTATCCCATATTTCTTTTGCAGATTTACATGCAGATACTCTACTGAATTCTCTTTTGGATAAAGCACAACATAAATAGTTCTTTGCTTTAAAGTTTAAAGATAATTTACTTTTATCTGCTATTGTAATAGCAGTAGTACCTTCAACATGAACAATAACATAATCACCTACCTCTATTACCTGCCACAGATCAAAGTCTATGCATCGAATGAAGCATTCCATTCTCATTTTTCAATATTGGTAATCCTCTCCATCGAAGAATGGAGGTTTGGTGACTGATTGCTTTCAGAAAATCCTTGAGCTGCCATGGATCTTCTCTAAGATCGTTGGATCTTCTTGATTGATCAGAGAACCTCGCTCTGATACCACTTGTTGGCCCTTTTGGTACGACAGCAAGATAACCTAGAGGGGGGTGAATAAGTTTACTGTAATCTGAAACAGAAACTTAAATATAGAAAATTGTCACTTGAAAGTTTAGTTAGTTGAGTGTGATAGAGAGTAGCAGTGCGGAAGCAAATTAACAATCACATAAAGAACACAAGGAATTTATCCTAGTTCGGACCTTCCCACTTGGAAGTCCTACATCCAGTCCCCAAGCAATCTCTTGGGATTTTACTAACTAAGGGTACAGTCCCCCTCAAGGACAATACAACACCCAACACCCCAGCTAGTCTTCTTCTCTTTCCCGGGCAAGAAGGCAGCCCACTTCCCTTACAGGTCAAGAAGCCAACCAATGGTACAAACCCCAGTGCGGTTCTGCTAGACTTAAACCCCCAGCTAGGTTCTACGTTGAGTACAGTCCCTCAGCTGGATAGCAATCTTTCTTAGAAAAGAAAGAACAAAGCTGAGAGTTTTACAAGAATAGACTCTAACCCAAAAACTCTCAGCAACGGACTCTCCCTTAGAATTACAATGACCACAGAGAGAGAGAGAGTGAAGAGAGGAGAAGGAGCTTGAAGCTTGAAGGCTTTAGACACTTGAGCACTTCTTCTTGGGCTCGGGCTCTTTTTCTCTTTTCCTTTGAGTGTATCTGGAGTTCAAGTTCTTCACTGGATGTACACTCTTTGACTGTTCTTTAGGAAAGCTCTCTTCTCCTTGTTCTTCAACCTTGCTTCATCTTTTATATGAGTAGCTTTGAATAGATCCGTTGGAACTCTTCTAGTCATTGCTGATTTTTCTATTCTTCTTCTTCTAACTATGAGTCACTTGGTGATCTTTGAGGTCTGTAAGCATAGAAGAAGGTGTTTAGACCAAAGAGTGTTTCTGTCAAAAAAGGCTCACACTTCTGTGTTTTCTACTATCAACCAGAAGTGGTAGGTAAGCCCCTTTTGTCTAATAGGAGAGAAGAGATCTAGAGAGATAAGCAACAAAAGATCTTCTATCAAAAGATTATGTAAATGAAATATATTTGACTTTTCATTAGAAGCCAACACTATTTTGAAATATCTGAGTATAAAGGAAATCGATGTTTAATTTGAAATCTATGTGTAAGCCAATCGTTGTTCAAGTATGAGCAAATCGTTGTTTAAGTAGAAATAAATCGTTGCTCAAGACCAAATCGTTGTTTATGATCAAATCATTCTTTGACTAAGGCAAATCGTTGTTCAAGTAAGAGCAAATCGTTGTTGAAGTGGTAACGAATCATTATAGCGATCAAATCATTGTTTAACTTACCGAATCGTTACAGCGACCAAATCGTTGTTTCACTTATTGAATCATTACAGCGACCAAATCATTGTTTCACTTATCGAATCGTTACAGCGACCAAATCGTTATTTAACTTATCAAATTGTTACACCGATCAAATCGTTGTTTTAACTTGTCGAATCGTTACACCGATCAAATCGTTGTTTAACTTATCGAATCGTTACGGCGATCAAATCGTTGTTTTATCAAGGAAATCGATGTATTTAACCGAATCCATATTTTCAACAGAATTGATGTGGCATTTTGTGAACTGAAATCGATGTATATTGAATAGACATCGATTTAGCTTTTCAATGCAAAACTCACAGCGATAGTACCATAAATTTATATTTATTAGGAAAACATAATATTATAAGTATTTAAAAATATTTAATTAATCATAAGTTTTGTTATCACCAAAATATAAGGGTAAAATATAAGAGTTGTTCAACAATGTCCCCCTTTTTGGTGATGACAAAACTTATGAGAATTTTCTGACAAAAATACTTAAAGCATAGAAAATACAAAAAATTCACAGATAATGTATACATGCATACTCTCCTCCTTTTTGTTACTAACAAAAAAGGAAGGATCTTACCATGCATTCTCTCCCCTTTTTGTGGAAACTTCTTACCAGTGAGGGGTTCAACAATAATTGACATTAATGAATAACTCCTCCTTAGTTTGTGCTCCCCCTGAATGAGAGGCTTCACCAAAATGAGACTTGCAAACAATTGTTAGTAGTACTATAAATTAAAAAAAAACAAAATTGTGACTACTCCCTCTTCAAATATGAGTTGGATGAAGAGCTGGCAGTCACCAATGCCTTGAGCATCCTTGATCCTGATGCTCCAAGGCTATCCTGCAAATAAACTACTCAGAAGTAGGTACCCAAATCTTTTTGGGTCCTTGATGGTTAGATGCATGAAAATATCCTTTCGGAATCCATACTAGGTGCCTTGTTGTGCAGGTGTTTACTGTGTCCTAATTTATTGCAATGAGAACAACAATGAATATAATTTGTTTTACAATTCCTATTGTCTTTGTAATGTCTGTTTAGAACACAATTTTTAGAAACCTTTTCTTTTTGATAAAGCTTGTTCATTACAAGGACATTTTTATGAGGAATCTTGGTTTCTTTTACAAATTTTGGCAGTGGATATTTTGTTCATTACAAGGGCCATTTCTTGACCGCCTAATGATGTATCATAACCTAATTCATCACTAGCTTCAGTTTCAATTTCTTCTTCTTCTTCTTCTTCTTCTTCCTCTTCCTCCTCCTCCTCCTCCTCATCATCATAATCATCTTCTTGTATGGTTCGAGCTTGCTGTGGTAGTTCTTTTAGAACAACTTTTTCTGCTTGTAATGCATCATCACATAATGAAATGTTGTCATACAACCCATATGCAATATCAAGATTGTATGGGAGGTCATCTATATCATCTGCCTAGAAATAATCATCATTTGTCTGTTCTTCAACATTCTCATCCTCCTCTAATTGATACTCAAGAAACAACTTAGATTTGACTTTGCATACAACCCACCATTCATGTATGTCAGACCTCCTCATTGTTGGATATGTAGCATATTAGACTTGTTGGGCCTAGGATGCCAATATAAAAGGTTCATATGTTCTCAACCTTAACTTATGCTTCACATAAAAAATGCATGATATTATAACAACTTTTGTTTTTGTAGGGTCAAACCAATAGCACTTGAATAATATTACCGTATTATCTATTTCTAAGTAAGTCAACTCCATGACATCCTCTAAGATGCCATAATAGTCAAGTTCATTTTCAGCATAAGTACTACCTTTCACACACTCCGCTGTTCATTGTCGACTTTTTTAGACGTATTCATTTGTATGGAACTGATAACCATTGACCATGTGCCCATTATAACATTGTACATGCTTTGTCAGATCATAAGTTAATTCACGTATTCTATTGTCGACGACATGACCTTGTCTCACCTATTGAATATTCAAGATATTAAAAATACTTTAAACATATAGTCAATCTTCTTTGTATGGTAAAAACACAAGACGTGGTCCTTACCAATGCTTTCAACCATACAACAATTTTTTTTCACATTCCTTCTCGACCTCAGCATTATGAGGTGTGGATTTTGTTGTAGTAACTCCTTATCAAATAGCCTATGAATAAGGTTTGCCTAAGGGGAATAAAGGTCTTACTGGCTGCCTTATGCAAAAACTCATTAACTATTATATTCCACTGTAGATCCTAAGATTGGGCTGCTGCCTTGGCTTTGTAATAAATATTGTATCTCTCAATCCATTTCAGAGATACAGACTTTCAGAGGGCATCATAGCTCTTGTATAGATATGAAGAAGGAGACACTTTTTGCTTTCTGCATTCTTTTGCCTCTTCAGGATAGCAAATTGCCCACTGGTTTGCTATAAGTCTCACAGACTCGACAAAACTATGTTGAAAATCTTTGAGAAACACTGAATTCTTTGGAGAATGCATCGGGGAAGAACGATGAAAAGATAACTTGATATTGTACTTGATCTTGAATCTGACTGATAACCTGATGTGCCTATTGAAGACTACTTGAGCAAAAGTTTTTCTAGAAGACACAGAACCTATCAGGCTGGGGTAGAGTTTTGAGGATAATCCAATAGTCATGGATGGAGTAATATCCCTTAGTCCTCTCAATAACATTTCCCATAGCCCTCTACTGACATCAGGTAGATTTAATTTGAATATTTCTTCACTGAAGTGTTTCATCCTGCTGAAACTAGTTTGCTGCTCTTTTATTAAATTTCCAAAAAGATCAAAGAATCTGAGATTTATGTGAGATGAGAGATTTAACAAACCACTGCTCCTATCGACAGCTTGCTTAAACTTGACTACTTCGTCACGATAGAGTGATAGAAAATCTTCAGGAGAAAAACTATGGCTTTTCTAAGTGATGAGATTTACATCAGCTAGAGGAACTTCTTGAGTTTTGATCAAAAGAGGGAGCCAGTCTTCAAATTTGTAGTCTGGAAACCCATGGACTTCAAGAAAGATTTTGATATGCAGAAATTTTTGAAAAAGGGCAAAATTGCGCTCAGAGTGATAAATGTAAGCATACTAAAAAGGAAGAAATAATTTGTTAGGTTTATTTTTCCCTTTTAGCCCAACTTGAGATGAAAGTGCCACAATAGGCACAATCTAAGCAAGAGAGTGAGTAGGGAGAGCAGAAGAGGGTGTAGATAATCTGGAATGGTGAGAAGAAATAAGGAGGTAAGGTGTGAAGGGTAGGTGCATGTACAATATGTGAAGGGTAAGTGTACACCATAGGAAGGAAGGCAAAAGAATTGATTGGTGGAGAGGGAGGTTGTTCCTTGGCTAAGAAGTAGATGGGGGATCAGAGGAAACTAGAGGTATTGGTTCAGAAGGAGTTGGAGGTAGGGGTGAGGGTTCTGAGGAAGGAAAAACTACAAACTCAGATTTGACAAGCTTTCTCTTGACTCTTCTCTTGAAAGTCTGAACTCTGGGCTGATCTTGCTGCTTCTCCGACTCCACAGCTGACTGATTTAGCTGCTATTCTGGTTGTGGCTCAGGATGATTGGGTTGTTTCTCTTTTGGTTGAGGGGCTGAAGTAGGTGCTAGAGAGCTACCCTTGCATATCCTATTGCTTGATGACCAAATTTAGTACATCATCTATGGTCTTGCTAGTCTCCCCTGAGACTTTGGCCAGGTCTCAACTGGAGGTGGGGAGACATGGTCAAATTCTTCTTCTATAGCTGGCTCAAAAGGTGTGGGACTTATAACATTTTATTCATGAGCCACTGCTTTACCCTTGAGATCTCTAAGCACTTGTTGAATTGTATCTTTAGTAAGATCCTATTAAATAGGAGTTTCTACTAGTTCAGCTACTTGTGCAACTGCTTCTACTCTGACTGGCTCTCTTCTGATTGCTGGTGGCTGAACAATGTGAGCAGTGGAGGAGCCCTATACCTCATTAGGAAATATAACATGAGAACAGTCGGGTACAGAGTCCTTAGTCCACAAATTCTGGGCTTTATCCTCCAAAGTGTAGTTACTCCTTTGAAGTGTGGATAGCCCAGTCTACTCTTTAACAGACACTGAGAGTTCATCTAATAAATCCACTTCATATTTTATGAAAATAACTGTAAGCAAAGGTCCATAGGGGAGAGATTCTTGCAAAAACCTAGACCCTATCATTCTTTCCAAGATTATAGAGGCAAGGTTCACTTGATGCCTCTGAATGGCCCAAAATAGCAGGTTGCCATCTCTGGCACTGATAGATGAATGAGTACCTGCTCTTGGCATCACAATGGTTGTGAGGATAGCATGAAGAAGCCTCTTTTTAGCCGAGAGCTAGTTGATGAGAAGCCCTTTCTTAGAGATAGTACCTTGACTTCCAATTATTCCCATTCTCTGCTGCTCCAAGGATACAACATCACTAATCTTGTGTCCAGAAGAGGGACAATCCAAAATTTCAACCAATAACTCTTCAAAAATAGAAACTGGAGTACCTTTGACAAGCCCTACCAGAGATCCATCTACAAATACTTGAAGGGTCACATAAAAGGCTTTCACTACATCTTCATATGTTGGCTCGTTGATCTGGCATAACTTTGTCCAACCCATCACATCTACGGTTTCTGCAACTGAGTTGAGTCGGTCGGTTAACTAAGAGAAATCTACAATCTTTCTAGTGCAGATCGATGCTTTGACTGAGTTGAGATGGTTGAGCTGTTCTTGGGTGAAGAAGGAACCGTCTAGAGCCCTAGAAGAGGCCATCTAGAAAAATACTTGGGAAAGGTCTAAGGGAAATGATAGAGAAGATGTGAAATGAGTTCAACAATGTCAAAGATCCTACCTTTCTTTAGAAGGAGTGAAGAAAAATTGACAGATGCTTGGAAGGGGTTCCGTCGGGTTGAAGAACAGACGCGAGAACCAGAAAGAAGACAGAGAAGTCAAAGACGTTTCAAATGGGGTGATTTCGAACGAAGGAAGGAAAGGTTTATATAAAGAAGGAGATTTATGACAGACCATAGAATGAGAGATGAATGGCTGTGATTAATTCGCTATTTAGTTCTTCTCCTCAAAATAGTTGTAACCATTTTTTTTGTAATTAACAGAAACTCTGACTACATAAAAGTCGACTTCCAAAACTCCGACTTCCGAAACTCCGACTGTCAAGAAGTCAAAAGTTTAGGACTTAGAAAAATTTCAATGACAAATAGATCAAACAATGTACTTAATTTTAATCATTCAATCAGGATTGCATATACCTATTTCTCTTCTAATTGAAGTAAACCTATCTTCAGGGTGTGGTTTAGTAAAATATCAGCTAATTGATTATCTGTAGTAATAAATTCAAGTAAAATATCACCATTACTTACATGGTCCCTGATGAAATGATGTCTGACCTCAATGTGCTTGGTTCTTGAATGCTGGATTGGATTTTTCGTCAGATTGATTGCGTTTGTATTATCACAACAACATTGAAATTTCATGCAATTTGTGACCATAGTCTTCCAGTTGATGTTTGATCCATAGCAGTTGGGTGCAACAACTTCCTGCTGCAATGTATTCTACCTCTATTGTGGACAATACTACTAATTTTTATTTTCTTAAAGGCCAAGAAATCAAACATCCTGTAAGATATTGACAAGCACCACTGGTGTTTTTTCTATCTATTTTGCATCCAGCATGGTCAACATCACTATATCCAAACAATTTAAATTCAGAACATCTGGGATACCATAAACCCAATTTACTTGTATTTATAAGATATCTAAAAATTCTTTTAACAATATTAATATGAGATTCTCTAGGATCAGCCTGAAATTTAGCACATAAATATACATTGAACATTATGTCTAGTCTACTAGTAGTAAGATAGAGTAATGACCCAATCATATCTCTATAGATCTTTTGATACTTTCTTGCCAATAGATCACTATCTATTTTGATTCCTGTGCTCATGAGAGTTCCTAAAGGCTTACACTTGTCAAAGTCATACTTAGAGAGCAAATATGAAATATACTTGCTTTGACAAATGTGAGTACCTTCCTTGGTCTGCTTGATTTGCAAGCCAAGAAAGTAATTAAGCCCACCCATCATGCTCATTTCAAACTCACTTTGCATAAATTTTCTAAGAATTTGCAAAGTGATTCATTAGTAGAGCCAAAGATAATATCATCAACATATATTTGCACAATTAGGATCTCTTTAGAAAATTTCTTAATAAATAGAGTGCTATCTACTTTACCTCTTGAAAATCCATGTGATTGAAGATAAGAACTCAGTCTCTCATACCAAACTCTTGGAACTTGTTTCAGACCATATGGTGCCTTCTTTAATCAAAAAACATGATTTGGATATTTAGAATCTTAAAAGCCAGGAGGTTGCTCAACATAAACTGCTTCTTTTATGAAACCGTTCAGAAAAGCACTTTTAACATCCATTTGATAAAAATTGATATTAAGAGAACATGCACATGCTAATAAAATAGTGTAAAATATTAAATATAAGTATTAAATGCATCCTCTTAAAAAATTTAAAAACATTGATGGAGATAAATCCACATAAACATTGTTTTCGGCTCTTAAATCATTGAGACCATGTACAAACCATATAATTAAACTGGATCAATTAAAAAAGATAGTTGAAAATATGAACAAAGAGCTGATACATATCCTACCAATATCTTAATCGGAGGACCTCTCACTCACGAATGTATTATAGTCCCAGGTCACCGAGCACCGTTTCATTCTAAAATCCACAGGCCAGTGGTCGTGACTTGTTGCCCGCTGGGGAACTATAATTAATTACCGAATCGTGCTCGCCTCGATAGACTTGTCCATCCCATGAATATAAAACTCAAGTAAACACAAATTTCTGTGTATCACTAACCCAGCATAGGGAAGAAACGACTGGACTCGTCGCTACATGCACCACTTCCTCCCTATATTAAGTAGGTAGCTGGAGTCCAGTCGTTTTTTATTAAAAAACAACTGGACTCGTCACTACATGCACCATTTCCTTTCTTGTTTTCACTTTGGAGTATGTTTCAAGATCTTGTACTTTACTTTTTTGTTGAGTTCAATTGAGATATGTTTATATAAATTTCATGTAAATATGTGTGAGAGTATATAAAAGTGTTTTTTTTTAATAAAGAGGTCACAGGGTCGGATGGACCAGCTAAGTGCACTACCCCCCATTAGAGGGTAATGTTATCACTCCCCTGTTGCATCGACCTGTACCAAATATATTATAAAGGATAATAAAAGTACAGAGACCCCCGGGGCATACCCCTAGGAAATAAAACCCCTTTACACCAAAAAAGGAAAAGAGGACCGAGCCACACCCCAAAACCAAAGAAGACAACTAATGAAAGTTTCTAAAGCTAAGAAAACCAGCCTTATCCAACACAAAAGCACCTCTGGCTGTGACCAGGAGCTCAGAAACATTTAAGAAAAGTTGGCTCCTGCGAAAATTGCAAGCATAAGAGGCTAAAGAATCTGCAACCTGATTGCCTTCTTTGTAAATATGAGATACTTGACAATTCATCTCTTTAATCAACTTCATCATATCATGCCACCAGGGTAGGACAGACCAAGAAGGGGGTGCGTTGCACTTGATGCAGGTCACCAAAGTTGTGGAATCTGAGAACGCAGAAAATAGAGTGAAACCATTTCCCTTAGCAAAGCACAAACCATCATGAAGGGCTCTTGTTTCAGCAATAATGCTGTTCCCAGCACCATAAAAAACTGCAAACCCCATTTTGAAGTTACCCCTGTCATCTCTGATACTGCCACTGCCACTGCAAGGGCCAGGATTTCCTTTAGATGTACCATCAACATTAAGACCGAAATGACTAGTAGGCGGACACCAGCGAACCAAGATTGGTTTTTTGAGCTTAACTGTGGGTTTGATATTGTAAGAAGTTAAGATGTGAGCATGAGCGGACAATAATGGCTGTTTAAACTCAATTTTCCGGAGGGAAGCATTTATAGAATAGATGATGCTGCAGATCATCCGATGCTTGCTGTATTGAACACCATCAAAATATAGATTGCATCTAGCCCTCCAAATTTCCCACATCATGAGAAAGAAAGCATAAGCACCAACAAAGTGAAAAGCAGATTTAAAATTGTTGATTGATAAAAAACTCCAGCATCTAATAGTGATCTGGTTGCTGAGATTAACTTTATTGGAAATTAAGGGGAATATCCACCTCCATAATTCCATAGCCAAATCACTTTCCAAAAACTGATGGTTTAGATCCTCCTGATGATGGCTAGTGCAACAGACACATTTGGAGACGATAGGAACACCACAGTCCACAATCCTACTATCAACAGGCACAACTCTGTGAATCAACTTCCATATAAAGATAGAAACCTTAGGAGAAATCACCTGATGCCAAAGTTTGTTCCACTCTGAGCGCTGCACACGCCTCTGGGTGAAATAATGGAATAGGCAGATCCCACTGAGAAATCACCCTTTGAGTTGGGTGTCCAAACACAGGTGACACATTCTTCATATAGTTTAATCCTTAAGCAATCCACATTAATATTAAGAGAACGCCAAAGATAATGATCCACATTAATATATAAAAGTGTGTAATCTTATGTATGTTTAAATAATTTTTTATATTCTCACGAACTCGAGTAATGATATCCCTTGCAAGGCTTCGTTTTGTTTGCAAGAGACGGAGTCGTTTTAGGCTCGTTATTCAGTTAACGTATCTAAACGATGAGGATTGCTGCAATATAAGATGATGTAGATCTCTCTTAATTTTTTATTGAGAAATTTTGATAGATATTGCAAAAAAAATTATTAAAATAAAACTATAATAGATAGTTGTCATTGGCGTTATTCTTTGTTTTACTTTAAGTTGTTTTTCAACAAGTGTTAACATGTTTTGACAAAATAAAAATTGAAAAGAATTTAAAAAATAATCTCTGATGAATTGACTGACGGAAGGTAAATTCATTAGTATTTACCAATAGAAAAGTCGTCGGTAGATTTGTCAGAAATTTCCAATGGATAGTATCAACAGATAATATTTGTTAGAAAATCTGATGGATTTTTTCATAGAATATTTTAGTCGGTAAATACTGACGAATTTTTCGACGGAAAATTTCTGTCGGTAATTCTAACTGATTTTCTAACGAAAATTTTATTCATCAATAATTTTCGACACGGTTCTCCCGACTAACCATTTCCATCGTGCACATGAAGTTGGAGATTCCAATATTTGAAGTCAATGCGGTGTAAGAATACTGCCACTGGGTGATATCGTTACAAGAATAATGTGAATTAGCTACAAGTAGAATCTGTAGCTCTTGAAAATCCATGTGATAGAAGATAAGCACTCAGTCTCTCATACCAGGCTCTTGGAGCTTGTTTCAGACCATACAATTCCTTCTTTACTCGAAAAACATGATTTAGATATTTAGAATCTTAAAAGCTAGGAGATTGCTCAACATAAACTTCTTTTATGAAACCGTTCATAAAAGCACTTTTAACATCCATTTGATACAAATTGATATTAAGAGAACATGCATATGCTAATAGAATTCTGATTACCTCTAATCTAGCAATTGGAGCATATGTTTCATCGAAATCAATGCCTTCTTATTGGGAATATGCTTATGCTACTAGTCTAGCCTTGTTCCTTGTGATTATTCTTTATTTATCCATTTTGATCCTGAAGACCCATCTGGTCCCAATAACTGGATGGTCAAAAGGTCTAGGGACAAGAGTCGAGACTTGGCTGCGTTGGAGCTGGTTAAGTTACTTTGCATAGCTAGGATCCAAGATTCATCTGCCAGTGTATCATTGATTGTCCTAGGCTCAATTTGAGAAACAAATGTAGTGTAATCACAGGGAATATTCATACCTCTTGTTCTTATCCTGTCTTGAGAATCACCTATGATATTTTCTCTTGGATGATCTCTGTGATACCTTAGTTTTCTAGGTAGTTCTTCATGTGCTTCTTCTTGTTATTGCAGTTCTTCTAGTGGAGGATCTTCCTGTCTTCACCTTTTTCTTCAAGAGAAACTTGTTCCAGATCTCTGCACAATTCTTCAACAACATCTTCTTCTTCTTTTATTTGCTTAATAGAAGTGTTAATTTTATCAAATAAGACATGAACTGTTTGTTCAATGGTCAAAATTTTTCTATTGAACACCCTATATCCTCTAGGTTTTGAAATATACCCTAATAAAAACCTTCATCACTTTTAACGTCTAATTTTCCTAAATTATCTTTACTATTATTCAAAATGAAACACTTACAACCAAAAGGTCGAAGGTGACTAACGTTTGGCTTCTTATCCTTGTATAGCTCATAAGGTGTTTTCTTCAAAATGGATCTAATCATGCACCTGCTGATGATGTAGCAGGATGTGTTGACTACTTCTGCCTAGAAGTAACTTGGTAGATTGTATTTTGTAAGCATGTCCAGCAGTGTCCTATTCTTTCTTTCTGCTACTCCATTTTGCTGAGGTGTTCTAGGTGCAGAGAAATTGTGTTCTATGCCATTTTCTTCACAAAATCTGACAAATTCTTCTTTTTAAAATTCTCCACCAAGATTAGATCTGATACTGATTATTTGATATTTTTGTTTTTCTGGACTAATTTAATGAATTTTAGAAAGACTAAAAAAGGTCTCTGATTTGGCTTCCAAAAATGACACCCAAATATATCTTGAATAGTTATCCACAATTACATAGGCATATACCTTTCCTCCAAGACTTATTGTTCTTATAGGTCAAAATAGATCCATGTGGATGAGTTCCAATGGTTTAGAGGTTGTTACCAATGTTTTGGACTGAAATGATGTCTTGGTTTGCTTTTCTTTTACACAAACTGTACAGATTTTAGATTTCTTCAATTTCAGCTTTGGAAGACCTTCTACTAGATCATGCTTGATTAATTTCTTGATCACTGAAGTGCTTGCATGTCCCAGTCTTCTATGCCATAAATCAATCTCTTCATTCTTCGTGGTTGCAAGACACAAATTTACTTCTTTCAATTCTGCCAACTGTAAAGTGTACATATTCTTAACTCTTTGAGTTTCAAAAAATGTTTTTATCTTCTTTTGAATAATACACTTGTTTTTCTGAAACTTTACCAAGTGACATTTACCACATAATTGGCCGATGCTAATGAGATTATGCTTTAATCCTTCAACATACATAACATCTTTTATCAAGTCCTTTTCTTTTGTTCCTATTCTTCCACAACCTAATACTTTTCCTTTTTTATTATCACCATATGTGACTTGACTACCTTCATTTCTGAAACTTGTAAATAATTTTCTGTCTCCTGTCATATGCCTAAAGCACCCACTATCCAAATACCATTTGGATGCTCTAGGCGTCCCTGCAAATAGAATTACCCAAATTTTCTTAGGTCCATGAATGTTAGTTTTAGGAATCCATCGTAAATGCCCAGTAGTGCATGTGCTAACTATGTGTCCTAATTGATTACAATGACTACAACACAAATCATATGCATGATTTGAATTGTAGTGTTATTAGTTTTAAGTTTATGTTTGTAGACATATTGATTAATCCTTTTTAGATTTTTAATTCCTTTTTATTTTTTACAAAGTTAGGAGTTGGGTATTTTTCATGATAAATAATATCTTCTACATTTGTTGGAGGTGTATATCCTACACCATATTTCTTTTAACTGTTTTAGCACCTTTTAGTTTTACAACTAAGGATGTTTTGCAGTTTGTGATTTTATCTATGGTAGGTTTCAAGTAATTATTTTCTTCTCTTAATTTTTCTTTATCTTTCAATTCATTTAGATTTGATTCAAGTTCCATGATTTTACCATTTTAGTTTTGAAGTCTTCACATAATAGTTCATTTGACCTTTTAGTTTTAGTTAAATTATGTCTTAATCTTTCTACTTCATTTTTTAGAAAGGTGTTGGATTTTTCTTGGTTATCAGATTTAGTTTAACTATTTTCATTTGTTTAACGATTGTTTTGTATTTATCATATAACTCATTAAATGCATCTTCTAGACTGTCTGAATCAGATTCTGAACATGAAGTGAATGAGGTTTCAAAATTTACTTGATCTAGTCCTGCCATGAGGGCTAGATTCACTTGTTCTTCTTCTTCTTCTGATTTGAGTTTGATGAATCTGAACTTGTAGTTTCCTCATTATCCCATATTGCGGCCATTGCTTTCTTCTTGTATTTTTTGAACTTTCTTTCTTTGCCTTTCTTTTTCTCATGCTTATCAACCTGATCATTCTTTTTAAGTTTAGGACATTCTGATTTTAAATGTCCTGGCTGGTTGTATTCATAGCAAGTTGGTTCTTTCTGCTTATCTTTTTGAAGTATCTCTTGAATCCATACTTCTTCCTTTTAGCAAGGATTCTTTGAAGTCTTCTAGAAAGCATTGCTTCATCATTGTTGTCTTTAGATTTATCCTTTGAGTCTTCAGTAGATGAAGAGGAAGAATCTACAACTTTTAAAGCATTTGGCATTTTCTTTTTCAAAGAGCTTTCAGAAAATATTTCCATGTTAATTTCATGAGCCATTAGAGAACCAATTAATTTATCTATAGAAAGTTCTGTAGATTATGTGCTTTTTCAATAGCATTAACTTTAGGAGTTCAGGAATGAGTTAATGATCTAAGAATTTTTCTTACTGTTTCTTCATTAGTAAGATTTTTACCTAGTGAACTTAAACCAACTATTATATTGGTAAATCTATTATACATTTGAGTAATATTTTCATTAGGCAATATTTTGAATTGTTCATATTGAGAAACAATAATATATATTCTAGTTTGTTTAACTTTATCAGTTCCTTCATATGTTTCCTGTAGTTTAACCCACATTTCTTTTGCATTTTACATGCAGATAGTCTATTAATTTTCTTTTAGATAATGCACAACATTAATAGTTCTTAGCTTTGTAGTTTAGAGACATATTTCTTTTATCAGCTATAGATAGTGCAGAAGTACCATCAGCAAGTATAGCAAAATCACCTTGCTCAATTACCTACCACAGATCAAAGTTTGAGCCTCGGATGAAGCATTCCATTCTCATCTTCCAGTATTGGTAATCTTCACCATCAAAAAATGGTGGTCTTGTAACAGACTATCCTTCATAGTTGTGAGGTTCAACTGCCATCTCTTCTCAAATCTTTTGATTCTTCTGAGAAGACCAAGCTCTGATACCACTTGTTGGATTGAGATGGAGCTATAGATGTCCTAGAGGGGGGTGAATAGGACTTCTTGCACTTTTAAAATTTATCTAAAATAGATAACACTAGATAGTAATGTTACTACTTTGTGTAGTGTGTGTGAAACAAGTGAAAAGTTTGGCGGAATCAATCACACAAAGTGCACAGAGATTTATTGTAATGCCGACACGGAATATTAGAGTGGTAATATAGTTAATTAAATAGTATAGAGCGAGAAATAACATCAAACCATTGCACAATTTGGAATAACGCCAAATGAAATCCAACTTCATTAATAATACCTCAAATCAACTATTACATCACTAATTCAGAGTCATAACTAGGGCCCAGAGTACTTTATTCAAATCTAAACTATTATAAATTGACTAACTAACAACTATTTAACTACTAAAAGCAATGGTTGCCGTGAAAACTGGTCACTCTTGCACATCCTCGTCCCCTTCCTCGTGAGTGTGGTAGTCCTCACCGGACTCACCTGAAACACATGAAATAAATAGCGCAGGATGAGCGATAAACGTCTAGTAGGACTTAATATCTCATATAAATAGGCATGTTTTAAGTGATTAATGTCTTGTCAAGCAGGCTAACTAAAGAGAACAATCAAGTATAGTCAAGATAGTAATGTCGCATGATAACGAGAAATAATAGTACTTTTCATGAGAGTATAGCACAAATTAAGCATGATAACGGATTGGCCATGTAACGAAATGACATGTAACGTTTGCACAAAGGTGCACTAGTAGAGATAACACTTTTGGTCGAGCTTCTTGTCAACCGAGAGAACATAGTATAGTGATTGATTGTCATAGATTAAATCTTGATAGTATAAATCACACTAGATGTAATGCCGACATCCTGATCATTAAACTCCCGCGGGCAAATAGCACTTTTTGGGCGACCTCCTAGGACTAGATCAGGCCCTATTGCCTGGCATTAGTTATGTTTATTATCTTAGACAATCAAGTGTATGGCCAAATAGAGTACTAAGAATAGATGAGAGTAGTAGCAGACGAATAGATGAGAGTATAGAGAGAATGTGAACAGATGAGAGTATAAAGATAATAGATGAGAATAGGGACATATTCGTAAAACAACGATAAACATGCGCTAATAACAGTTGCACAACACATGATCGCGTGTCGGCAGTCTGGTAGAAGTTACAACCGCCCAATAGTCGTGTTATGAACACAGGCCAGTGGTCTGACATGATCTCAAGGTAAGAGAGAACAACCAAGGCTGTTAGATCATGCTAATCCCTAAGGGTGTAATAGGTTTTGATGGTACAACCCACTCGTCAGCAATGGATGTTCACCAAAGCCAAGGAGACTTACAGAGGCCTTGACAAGGAGTTCCTAGTCCTGTCAGGAGTATTCCCAACAGAGAGGTCGTCCAAGCCAAGATAGAAGTGTGTATAAAACAGTTATCCGTCATGCCTCGAGTGCTCGAAGGCAGAGGGACGCAATAGCGGTATACAAAACGTGCGAATAAAATGAAGAAAAGTTCATTAAAATAATAGGAAAATTATATGAATAACTACACTTAATTACCAGATATATTATTGAGTAAATTTGGTAGGGTTTCATGGCAAACATTTATGTATGGTGTGTGCAAGTGTAAGATAATTATGATAGCAAGAGATAGTTGTGCACATGGCTTTTATTAATGGCAAATCATGATAATATTACCCATTATTATTAAACAAGTTGTTACTATTCATAACAGTACAATTGAAGGATTAAACAGTGATTAAATGGCATGATTAACAAGGATTTGCATGGAAATTAGGGTTCTGTTGCAACAGTCAGGTCGCGACGTTGGCTAGCGTTGCATTCAGGTCACGACAGGGTTGGCCGACGCGATGGTTGATCAGGTCACGATGGATCTGACCGCCGCTTTTAGGTCACGACGTGTTGAGCTGACGCGTTATGGTTCCAACTGAGACGCCGATGCGACGACGAGGTGCTCGTCGTGACAGGTCGGGGTGATGTGTTCAGGTCGGGCTGACCAGACGAGGAGATTGTGACGCAGGTCAGCGTCGCATTAAGGACGCGACGTGGGTCCTTATCGTGACCTGGTTGAGAACATGACCTATCAGGTCGTCGCGTTCTCATAACCTCGGCCCGAGCTCTAGCAGATGGCACATGTCACCTTGGATTGCGGTCCATGCAACCAAGGCTTGACACTATATGCTTTAAAAATCAAGAACAAATTGTATACATAGAGAAAAATCATGGAATTAGCTTTAAATGAAACTAGACATGCAGAGGTATCTATAATATTAATTAATTAGAGAATAGACATGGTATAGACATGCTATGATTAGGTTATATCTCGGTGACCTAAAATCATACACAGTGATGGAATCCAATTTAATTCAAAAATGTTACGTGATAAAAATTGGGGAAAATAGATCATTCAGACCCTAACATCATGGAGCATGTTTAATAAAAATTGCAAGGCACGAGTTCAAGTGTATGCATGGATTGAAGACAAACATGTTGGTTCGGGTACATGTTCATGACAGGAATTGGAGCATGAAATACTCCCAAATGGCATGGTAAGAATTGAGTAAAACATGGGGCTTTGCAAGAGGGGATCATGGTCTACCTAGGGCCAAAGTTAATTAGGTTTTGCTTGAGAGATTGCCTACCTTTCACGCTGTGAAAATCCTAGGGCAGAAAGGTGGAAGATGGCAAAATCCCCTTGTTCCTAGCCTTCTCCTTCTTGCTCCTCACGTCCAAGGCCTCCTCTTCCTTGTTCTCCAAGCTCCAGAAATCATCTAGGGTTGGGTTGGTACGAAATGAAAGGGTTTTGTATGTTTTAAGTCTCCTTGTTCACTTAAAACTCCTCATTCTTCTCTAACTCCGAATTTCCTCATTTATCAGCCATTTTTCTAGCCTTTATTCATCAAATTGGTATGGGGTGGGCTCTAAATCCATGGGCAAAGGATTAGGATAGGCTTAGGACTCTTTTAGAGATAATTATAAGCTATTTTAGTCATTATCTTGCCCCTTTTTAATTTATTAAATAATTAGCCACGAAATTAAGCCTAAATATCTCCCATCCAACTTGAGCTTTTTCCTTTTAGGCCCAATAACTCATGTATGGACCATTAGTGTAACTCATTTCCTAATTTAGCTTATTTGGGTTTTAGTTTAATCTCTTTTTATTCTAATTTACTCTCATTTCATTCTAATTTAATATCAATTATTCAAATTTTAAAATTCAGAGTTGCTATATTTATCTTGGTTCGGCCCTTCCAAATGAAAGTCCTACATTTATCCTACTTGGCCTTCTCTCAAATTGAGAGGTATTACAACCACTTGCTCCCAATCAAGTCTTCCCTTGACAAAGGGGTATTACAATTACCTACAACCACAGGTCTTCCCTTCACAGAGGGACACTACAAGGAACAAACCCCCTGCTGGTTTATTACACAGAAATAAACGCAATGTGTGTCTGCTCAAAAGAATGAGCAAACACAAAATTATAAAGATATTACAAATGGAATTGAAAGCTCTAACTCATTCTGATTCAAAGAGGGTGGACTGTGGAGAAAATTTACAATAGCAAAAGAGCTACCAAAAGAGAAAGACTTTTGAAAGAAAGAGAGCTTGGAAGTCAGAGCTTAGAACAACGGGCTCTCTTCGAATCTTGCCAGCTCTTCTCTTTTCTCTTTTCTGTGTCTAAAAATGTTGTGTATGAGTATTTCTCTATATGTTTTCACTTTCAAACTTTAGCTTAATATATAGTCTTCAGAAATTCTCGTTTGAGAAGTGGCTGTTAGAAAATAGCCATTTGAATTTGAACGTTGGGTCTTGAGACTTGAGACAGCTGAGATGTGATTATCAAAAGGCAAGTCTTCTATCTTTTGAGTCTCAACAGCTTCATGCTATGCTGATAGCTACATAGCTCTTCTTCAAATATCTTCTCCTTAATTTCTGCAAGCACTATACCATGTCTTTTCCTTTTTCTTAGGGTTAGTTTAGAGAGATATAAAATAATGTAAAAAGGTAAGGAACATGTAGTTGTTAACAGATATCTATTAGTTTCAGACAGACAGTCTGTCCTTTGAACAATACAGTGGTAGGTGAGCATTCAAGAGGAATGGACACCTGCTTGGCGCACAGTGCAGCTGCAAAGGGAACTTTTCCTAAAAATCTGAAAAATGGATATTCTGAAGTATGCTAACATATGTGTGGACGAATTTTCCTGTTCGGGCCTGGGCCGAACGGGCCTCCACTAACAAGAGGGATTGAACTGTCGCCGATGCGGATGAAGACCTGCAAGACCCTGAAAATGATCAGGGGGCCCCGGTTGGAGAACCGAGGAGAACCATCTGATGCCAAAGTCAAAAAGGACTGCCAAATGGGTTGGAATGGAAGGTTCTCTTGTGTGGGTTCGCGCGTGGGCGAATGTGTATCAGTCAGGTCGCGTACCTTTTTATGGGGATTACCTGTGCCTTTTATAGATAAGGGAGATCAAAGGTCCGGACTCAATCTCCCTCAATGATGACTGAAGGGATGCGATGGTTGGGGTCCCTACATGGGAAGCGACTTGCTTGAAGCGCCCGTTGGGACCCTTCATGCTCAATACCCTTTATCCTTGAGACACGTGTCGTGCCGTTATAATGACTGCCGTTGGATGGCGAAAGACTGCGCAGGGATTTGTTCGGCAACGACTAGGCTGCGTGGTGCCCGGTGCTCAGAGGCTTGGACTAGAGACTCGAACAGGGGGCTAGTGGCCTGCCCGACGGACTGTTCCCTGTTCGGATGAGTTGCAAGGTGTCTGGAGACAACGTTGAGGGGCCCCTAGATGCCTGATGGCCACAATGAGATCGGAAGCCTTTTGGGTATTCCCGAGGACGTGTGGCTCGATAGTGAGAGCCTTGGTGCCTTGATGAGCGATGATGGGCCTACGGGCCTAGGAGGCTAGAAGCAGCCTCCACACTTGGCCCCCACCCTCGCAAGTGTGCTCGGGCTCCGAGGCACTTGAGAGAGGAGGTGCCTGTGTGGTGTCACCCTCGCATTAAATGCGATACCAACCGCGGCGGTAAGCACGACATTTGGGTGATGTTGTTTGAGCTTTTCTCGAGGACGGTGTTTCATGATGGTGGAGGGGATGTGTCGCGCCGTGAGCACGTAACATCTTATTTAAACGGCCCATTGGGCTGGGAAGACCGCCATTTTTGCCTTCGAATTTCGCACCTCTCTTCTTTATAAAGAAGAGGAGGGGAGAAGGCGGGAGTTCATGCCTTCTTTTCTTCAGAAGAAATATTTCCTTTGCTGTTGTACATCATCTCCTCTTTGCTTCTTCATTTCCCACATCATTCCCTTCCTCTTCGTGAGGTAAAGATGTCACAGAGAAGGGGCAAAGAGGCTACTGCTGCCAGAGCAAGCGGTGCGGCGTCGGGGTGACAAAGGGGCCGAAGTATAGATACTTCGAAGGCCTTCCCGAGCGCTTCCGCATCAGTGAAGAATAGGATATCATCCTTGCCAAAGAGGAAGAATCGTACCTGATGGATAAGTCAGGTTGTTTCGCCCTTTCCCTGGACCTCTTGGAGGTAGGATTCTGGCTGCCATTGTCGGAACTAGCAAAAGGTATCTTGAACAAATGGAAGATCGCCCCATAAGTTGATGCCCAACTCGTAGAGGATGATCTGAGTCTTCTGCATCCTCTTCTAGCTACGGGATGGAGTACCCACGGCGGACATCTTCCAAGGACACTTCAGCCTCGTGTCTTTGTCGCAGTCTGGATACAGTGTGTACTACACCAAGCACCGTGCAAACAAACGTGGATTCATTTCTCAGTGAAGCACTCGAACAACAAGGGATGGACGCATCGGGTCTTCTTCATCGGCCGCCGCCAAGGGGCAGGAGCGCCAGAGTGGGGGTTCCCAACTCAGGTCCACGACCCCATGAAGAAGGATTACATGCCCCTCTTGGTTCGAGAGGTGGCGAGGATCTCTGCAAGCCAAATACAGTGCTGGCAGAACGCACAGAAGGCTACTTGACGGAGTTCCAACTCGTCAAGTATGGGCTTAGTCGAGCATGGGGTGAGTGCCTCACTTCGCTTTTTTCCCTTTCGACTGCTCTCTGACTATTTCTTCTCCCGTGCAGACGCTAAAGAACTGGTCACCGACCAGAATCAGGAGGATATGGCCCTCTACGCCGAACAGATACTCGTCACCTCGTACGTAACGTATTTGGGCGAGGGCACACCTCCGGCCGCACCCGGAGCAAACCCGCCCGTGAGCAGACGCCTTGGTAGGAAGTGCACTCTGAAGCTAAGTCTTTGGAGAGAGTCTACATCCCTAATGACAGTGAGAGCCACGTAGGGAGCCGAGGATGAGGATGAAGAGGAGGAAGATGCTGCCCCCAAACTTCAACTTCACAAGAGGAGGAAGCTGGCAGAGGTGGTCGAACCAGAGAGGCCGCAGGACACGATCGAGACTAGGCCTTTGATGGCGACGGGCGTGGCCTCGGAGCTAGGCCTCGCCGATGAGAACGTGGTCGTCATCAATGACCCGTCAGTTGGAGGCTCCGTTGAGGAGTAGGTAGGGGCATTGGAGCACCTAGGTCCCGTCAGGGGTCGAGAGGAGGAAACGGATTCAGCGGCGGTGTTCGGTATTGAGGCTACAGGTGAGGAGGCGACCCCAGTGCGAGGGACTGCGCTCGACGTAGATCTTGAGATGGCGGCCACAGGAGCCATTGTAGAGGGAGCGGTGGAGCTTCCGCTGACCTGTGCTGCAGCGGAGGGCCAGTCGCAGAGGGATTCCTCTGTTCCCATTGCGGAGCAGCCAACAGAGGTCAACGACATAGGGCCTTCTCAAAGGGCACCCTTCAGTGACGCCAGAGGCTTGGAGGGGACAACCTTTGAGGAGGCTTCTAGCCAGGGGGTCGAGGTAAGTCTTTCCACCGAGCAGACCATCATCACGGCCAAGGTCGGAGTTGGGTCCGAGGAGGACCGGGCACCCCTGTCGAGGGTGTTGAAAATGAAGTCTCCGGTCCAGCCCACGGAGGTGAACCTGGAGGCGGCACTGGAGCATTTCCAGGAAGGTCCCGCGAGGGACCTGCCCCCCTATCCCACCGCTTCCCTGCTCAACGTGCTTGCGCAGTGCCAGAGCCTAAGCTCGGAGGGGACCCCAGAGTGGTCCGAGGAGGAGGCTCGGAGGGAGAGCCATTTAGGTGATGATGTCGTCCTCGACATTGATGAATTGGTCGGCGGCATTACGCGGTCGGTGGTGGTGTTTCGAAGACTGGCGTCCCGAGAGCAAGATCTTCGGCACATGTGGGATGCTGAGATCGCGTTCTCGGCCAAGCGCGAGGAGTGCCATCGTCGCAGGGAATCTGAGTTGTAGAAGAAGAACAACAATATCCAGATAGCATTCAGAGCCACTGAGCTAGAGCTGAAGATCGCCAAGGTGGAGAAGGCTGCCCTTTCGGGGGTTCTTCTATGTGGCCGAAGCTTGCGGGGTCGTCGAGTACAAGGATGGGCCAGAGTTCCGGGAAGACTTGGAACAGTATGGCGCGTCTTTCTACAAGGTGGGACTTCAAGTCGGTGAAGATCGGGGACAAAGACTGGCTACTGACGAGTATGCTCGTGAAGCGTTTGACGCCGCCCTCTGGGAATGTCGACGACGAACCCAAGACCCGTGTCAAGACGGGGTCCATTTCGAAAACTTCCAAGTGGGACGGATGTCGTCTGGGGACGATGAGGCAGGCCCCTCCGACTGGGCCCTCTGAATTTTGTATTTTTCTTCTCTCTTTTTTTTGTTACCAACCTGATGAGGTTCTGTACATCTTTTGTGAAATGAGATGCTCCTTTTTCGACCTTTTTTCTTTGTACTGTTCTATTCGAATCAGAATTCGTTGGTGTTTTAGAGGCTCGTGTGTACCGCGTAGACTTTTTGAGCCGAATAGCTCTTAGTCAGGGGCTGTACTGAACACCTCTGTGTTTGGACAGGAACCACACGAACCTTTCAAGCTGACGAGCTCTTGGCTAGGGGTGGTACCGAATGTCCGCTGCTCGAACCGATAGAATAGAAAGAAGAGGGGTAGGATGCCGAACACCAGACTTTTTATAGATAGTAAGCCTTTAAACTGGATACATGCCAGGTTCTGGGTATGGTTTCACCGCTAAGGGTGTCTAGCTTGTAGGAGCCTTTTCCAAGTACCCTAGTGACCTTGTATGGTCCTTTCCATTTTGGGGCGAGTTTACCAGTTGCTCTTCGGGGATCCGATGCTGAGCAACGGCATCGAACAAGGTCGCCTTCGAAGAAGCGTCGCTCCCGGACTCACGAGTTGTAGTACTGCCGAGCCACTATTGATATAAGACTAGCCTAATGCTGGCATCGTTTTGGCGTTCGCTGAGCATGTCCAGGTTCTCCCTTAGCCTGCGGTTGTTGGCTGCCTCATCGAAGTGAGTTGTTTGGATTGTGGGGAGAGCCACCTCCAGAGTCACAAAAACTTCCATACCATAGGCCAGGTGAAAGGGGGTTTCCCTAGTGGCCACCCGAGCAATTGTTCGGTGGCACTATAGCACAATGGGGAGCTCTTCGATCCACAAACTTCCAGCGGCCTCCACCCTTGTGCGTATTCCATGGAGCAACGTTCGGTTGGCATTTTCGACCAAACCGTTTACTTAGGGATGTGTGACCAAAGTGAAGTGGTTGTAGATGCTGAGCTCCGAACACTTCTGCTTGAAGAATGCACTGTCAAACTATTTCCCGTTGTCGGTGGTGAAAACTTTTGGGATACCAAACCGGCAGAGGATGTTCATCCAAACAAACTTCCAAGCTGCCTGGTCGGTGATTGCGGTGACAAGCTCTGCCCCAATCCACTTGGTGAAGTAGTCGATAGCGACGAGTAGAAATTTCTTCCGACCTTGAGCCTCTGGAATGGTCCCATGATATCGATCCCCCAGCGAGCGAAAGGACGTGGTTCGAACAAAGTGTGAAGTTGTTCGGCGGGCTGACGGATAAGCTGCCCAAACATCTGACACTCTGGGCATTTCTTTGCGTAGGACATGCAATCTTTTTGCAATGAAGGTCACTAGAAACCTGCTCGTAGGATGCTGCGCGCTAGTGTTCTGCCCCCCAAATGGCTCCCGTACAGGCCCTCGTGGACCTCCTCGATGGCCGGTGTTGCCTCGGTGGGGCTAAGGCACCGCAAGAGAGGTCTTGAAAGGGAGTGCTGGTACAATTGGCCTTCGATGACAGTGAACCTTTGGTAGTGCAACTTGATCTTGTGGGCTTCTGCTTGGTCAAGAGGGAGTTCTCCCCGAAGCAGATAGGCCAGGAGTGGGTCCTTCCAGCTTGGTGCTGGTTGGTCGGTCTCGATGGCCACTACATCTACTTCGGTGCTCGGCGAGGCAAGCTCTTCTATGAACACTGAGCGAGAAGCGGTGACATCACCTAAAGAAGCTAATCTGGTGAGTGCATTAGCCTGGGCGTTCTGCTCTCGTAGGACGTGCATGACTTTGAAATAGAGAAGGCCCTCTGTCTGGCGCTTGACCTGTTGGAGGCACTGTGCAATATGGGGCTCCCTAGCTTCAAACTGCCCATTTACTTGGCTGGAGACTAGTTGGGAGTCGCTGAAGGCCCGTAATTGAAGTGCTCTGAGGTGCCTTGCCATGCGGATCTCGGGCAGGAGTGCTTCGTACTCTGCCGCATTGTTGGAGGCGGCGAAGCAAAACCTGAGGGCGTACTGAAATTCTAAACCTTCCGGGGAGGTAAGAACCAGCCCTGCCCTGCTTCCTGCGATGCAGCTGATGTCGAATTCCCCGAGCTCTATCGCCCATTTGATGAGCCTTTCGGAAGCCCCTGGACATTGTACAATGAGCTTTAGTGGCTGATCGGTTAACACTGTGATTGGATGGGCCTGAAAGTAGGGCCTGAGCTTCCGAGCAGCTGTGATGAGCGCCAGAGCGAGCTTCTCTGCACGAGGGTATCTTCTCTCAGCTTCTTGGAGCACCCTGCTTATGTAATAAACAGAACGTTGTGCTGTTGCCTCTTCTCTGAATAGGATTATGCTAATGGAGTTTTCGGTGACCAAAAGGTACACGAACAGTGGTTCTCCAAGCATGGGCTTCGAGAGAACATGTGGGGCAGCAAGGTATGCCTTTAACTCGTTGAAGGCTGCTTCGCAGTCCTCGGTCCACCATACTTGCCCCCCTTGCGGTGAGGCACCTTTGGGGACTCGCAGCAATTTGAAGAAGTTGAAGCTTCTTTATGCTGCTCGGGACATGAAACGATTGAGCGCTGCGAGGCGTCCAGTGAGTCGCTAGACGTCGCATACCATCTTCGGGCTGCTCATCTCCAGTACGGCTCGGATCTTCTCAGGGTTAGACTCTATTCCTCGGTTGGTGACGAGGAAGCCGAGGAATTTCCCCGAACGTACTCTGAAAGTGCATTTGGCTGGGTTGAGCTTCATATTGTACCTTCGCAGGGTCACGAAGGTTTCTATGAGGTCAGCAATGTGGTCGGCGCTCGGGAGCATCTTGACCAACATATCATCGATGTAGACCTTCATATTGCGCTCAATCTGCTGCTCGAACATTTTGTTGACAAGTCGCCGGTATGTTGCACCAGAGTTCTTCAGACGAAACGACATTCTGGTGAAGTAGTAAAGGCCGAGGTCAGTGACAAATGACGTGGCGTCCTGGTCCGGGTGATGCATGCTGATCTGGTGGTATCCAGAGTATGCATCCAAGAAGCTAAGAAGCTCGTGCCCGGAGGTGGCATCCACCAGCTGGTCGATGAGCAGCAGTAGGAAGTTGTCTTTGGGCGTCACTTTGTTGAGATCCTTGTAATCCACACACACACACCATTTGCCGTTGGCTTTGCATATGAGCACCACGTTGGAGATCCATCTTAGGTACTGGGCTTCCCGGAGGAGCCCAACTGCTCGGCTTGTGACGACGTGATCGTGGATCACGGTCCTCCGTTCTCTGTTTACTGGTCACCACCTCTGCTGGACGGGAGGTACCTTCGGATCCAAGTTAAGATGATGAGTCATGACCTCGGGAGGGATGTCGGGCAGCTCATCGTCTGACCACGCAAATATGTCTAGGTTGGCAAGCAGGAAGGCTTTATAGCGTTGTTGTTCGGTCTCTGTCAGGAGCGTGCCAATGTATAGGATGTGCTCGGGATTATCATCTACCCGTACTGACAACAGATCCTTGGCGGAGACCCTCGGCTGGTGGAGGGCTCTCCGGTCGGTGTGGGCAGTACTTCTGGGTCGGAAAAGGGTTGCTTGTCTTGCAAGGAGAGAACATAGCACCACTGCGACTCGCATTGACTGACAAGTACCTCCCTGATACCGTGCGGAGTGGGGAACTTCATCTTCTAGTGCAAAGAAGAGGGTACGAATTGGATGTGGCCGATCAAGCCCCTATTGAGGATCGCATTGTACCCTGGCATGCTCCTGATCACCAGAAAATCGACCATTTTGGTTATAATTCTTGGTGTTGTCCCTAGGGTGATTAGAAGGTTAATCTGCCCTATGGGATGCACCGAGACCCCAGGGAAGCCGAACAAAGGAGACTCTACTGGGGTGAGCTGATCGACTTTCAAGCTCATCATGAGAAAATAGTCGTAAGCCAACATGTCTAGGGAGCTTCCATTATCAACCAGGATGCGATGCACAGTACAATGATTGATGGTGGCCATGACAACCAGCACATCAGTGTGCGGAGTCGTAACTCCTACAGGATCATTGTCTGAGAAGGTGATAGCCTCCTTGGAATGTGCACGTGCTGGGCTGGGATAAGGGCTTGGTCGTGGCACCGGGGGCTGTTCGACCTGATGCACCCGTCGAGCATAACGTGCCGGCTCATGCTGCTTTCTCCGCCCGCACCGAAACCTCTTGCGATCACATTGATCTCTTGTCTATTTGGCTCGTTGTTGATGGGCTGCTCGGGGGTCCGTTCTCAGCGTCTGGGGCGGTCCTCATTCCGGCGCACGTAATGTCCCAAGATCAAGGACTCAATCTCATCCTTGAGCTAGCGGCACTCCGAGGTGTCGTGGCCGTGGTCGCGGTGGAAGCGATAGTATTTGTTCTGGTTGTACCTTCGAGGGTCAGAGCGCATCCTGGGCGGCCACCGAACATATTACTCGTCACGGATTTTGGCGAGGATCTATTCGGGGGCCACTGTGAGGGGGTGTAGTAGGTGAAGGGGCGAGGTCGGCATGGCGAGTCCCTGTTGCACCGGCCTTTCTTCTATTAGCGGTCGGAACCATTGTCGAAAGGCCTCTTCTTGTCCACCTGCTCGCCCTCCTCTGCGCGGCCAATCGCCAGACTTTCCTCGCATGCGGTGTGGTGCTGGGCGGTGGAGAGGAGTTCGGCCAGGGTGGAGGGTTGCTAGCTGTACTCCCAGTATCCTCTGGAGGAAGCCATCATAAGTGCCCTGGATGAGGGCATTGGTAGCTAACAGGACGTCCAAGCGCGGGATGTGAAGCACCTTGGTCTGGAACCGCTTGATGTAGTCCCAGAGTGCTTCACCTTTTTTCTACCGGACAGCTTGGTGGGAGGCCGCTATGCGTGGCTGCGATCTTCCGCCTAGGAAGTTGTCCCGGAAGGGCTTCTTCAACTGGTGGAAGGACGAAATAGAACCCACAGGAAGGGTTTCAAACCAAGCCCGGGCGGTCTCCTTCAACGTTGCTGGGAAGGCCCGGCATTTGGTTGTGTCTAATACTCCATGGAACACCATGTGTGACTCGAACCCGTGGATATGATCCACCGCATCGTTGATCTCGAACGCCGCATAGACGCGGTGGTCCAGAGGGCAGAGCTCCGGGGGATGATGACTTGGACTTCCGCTCCCCATTCACGATGGACATCCTGGAGGCCCAGGTCTCCCCGAAGCTGCATGGGGATTACATGTGCCTTTTATAGATATGGGAGATGAAAGGTCCGGACTCAAGCTCCCTCAATGATGACTGAAGGGATGCGAAGGTTGGGGTCCCTAGACGGGAAGCAACTTGCTTGAAGCGCCCGTTGGGACCCTTCATGCTCAATACCCTTTATCCTTGAGACACATGTCGTGCTGTTATAATGACTGTCGTTGGATGGCGAAGGACTGCGCAGGGATCTATTTGGCGATGACTAGGCTGTGCGGTGCCCGGTGCTCGGAGGCTTGGACTAGAGACTCGAACAGGGGGCTAGTGGCTTGCCCGGCGGAGTCTTCCTTGTCCGGATGAGTTGCGAGGTGTCTGGAGACAACGTCGAGGGGCCCCCAGATGCCTGATGGTCACAACGAGATCGGAAGTCCTTTTGGTATTCCCAAGGACGCGTGGCTCGATGGTGAGAGCCTAGGCGGCTTGTTGGGCCATGATGGGCCTACGGGCCTAGGAGGCTGGAAGCAGCCTCCACAATATGTCTTTGAAAGACATGTAGCATTCTGAAAAGATAAACTATGAAACTGATATTCAGAAATGACATGAAACATTAAACACAAGAATAGAGAAGTACATAGTTTATTTAACTATTAGTATTCAGATAACACACAGATCATAACATAGTGCATATCATGTGTTTATTTAGTTCATTGAATAATTCAAAGATTAAAACATTAATCACACTAAGAATGTATTACCATTTCTGCAAGAATAACAACAGATACTTAAAAATATCTAAGTATAGATGATCAGGGAAGTTGATGTTATACTTCGACTTTCAAGGAGTCGGAGTGCTACAAAGTCATACTTCGACTTTAGACGAGTCAGAGTACTTCCAGTAGACTGTATGAGACTTCAACTGTAGAGAAGTCAGAGTAGTATACTTCAACTTTAGAGAAGTCAGAGTAGTATACTTCGACTGTAGAGAAGTCGGAGTATAATCAACAACAATCGATATCGGACTTCGACTTCTTGAGAGTCGGAGTGAGGCTATGGACTTCGACTTTTTGAGAGTCGGAGTGAAGCCAGTTGTTCAACAATCGATAGCCCACTTCGACTTCTTCAGAGTCGGAGTCAGTATGATATGTATGAATACATTGCACTTTGAAAATTTTTCTTAATGAAAGTTGATAGTGTGTCGACACTAATAGGCTGTAAGGAGTATCTGATATAATACATGTATGCCGTTACTTTGACACATTAATTTTCATACAAAATAAAGTGTTGTATAATTCAATAAATTTGTTTAGGAGATTAAAATATTTTATCATAAGTAAAAACAGAATGATCAAGCAGTTGTAAAAGATAAATGCACAACAGTTCCCCAACCATTAATCAACCAATTGTTCAACAAAACCACTAAAGAAGTTCACATGCGATCAGCTAGAATTTTAGAAACACTATTATCAACACTGTGCCCCCATCTTCCCCTTTTCTCATTATCTTGGTGATCAACAGATGTAACTATTCATCTCTCTGCAGAAGAGTCATCATCTCTCCACTTCTGGATATATATATTTTTATATATGAAAGGAACCACACGAGCCATCTGTACACATATCATGTAAACAATTATTTAACATAAGCCCATATGATATTTCAATATCTAGATGGGATATATTTATCACAATCTTCCAAAGTTAGCGTATCCCAAGTCTGCATTCTCTGGGAGCACTCTCCAAATGCTGCCTAACAATATTATAAATAAATCCTCCGACGTATCCATCTTTTTTCTCTCTCTAGGTTTCTAGAGAGAGACTCTCTGGGGATTCGTGCCAATCTTGGTTTCTGCGCCGCCGGCCCTAGGGGCCTAGCCGGCCATGGCTGCCACGGGGGGGGCCAGCGGTTGTGGGGGGACCCGCGCCCTCTGGCCCTGCTAGTGGTCTCTCCTTCGCGCGGGTGGTAGCTGCATCTCTGGAACTCCCGCCTATTCCAACAAAGGTTCATGATCCTGCGTTCACCGACCATGGTGAACCTACTGTGTTCTTCACTAAGGACGAGATGGAGGCCTCTCTTATTCCTTTTCAGTTTTCGGTGGTGGCAAAGACTGCTTTCGGGCGACCCCCTATCCCTGAGATCCGGTCACATCTGGTGTCGAGATGCAGCCTTAAAGATACTTTCTCATCAGCGCCCTAGACGTACTATCATCTGCTCTTCAGGTTTAAATGCCAGGACGACTATTTAAGAGTGCTTCTATGTGAATTTTTATACGTCCAAGGTAAGCAGTTCAGATTCTTTAAATGGTCTCCGTTGTTCAAGTTGTCTGAGGAACCGTCAATTCTTCCGGTATGGATTGAGTTCCCTGCTCTCCCGGTTAACCTCTATCAAAAGAACATGCTATCATCTATTGCGGCTAATGTTGGACCTGTTCTTCAAGTTGCACATGCAACTGAACTTCTACTTAATACCAAGGCGGCTAGGGTCTGTGTGGAGATCGACCTGCTCAAACCTCGTCCAGACAGACTCTGGATCGGAATGGGGGAGTTAGGTGGATACTGGCAGGAAGTCGTTTATCTCAATATTCCTGAATATTGCTGTGGATGTCTTCGTCTTGGACATACTAAGGAGCGATGTCGTGTGGCTGGGGAGGGAGTGCAAACTCAACAGCGGCATCTTCCGAACAAAATAATTGACGGGGGATCCAAAGTCTGAGTTCCTATTTCTGATGGTGTCGGACAGGGGGACATACAACCATCTAAGCTGAAGTCTGGTGAAGATATGGGAAACAGATCTCAAGAGCCTCGTGCCACTCAAGAGAGGCAAACCGGAAATATTATCATGGAAAGTCATAAAACAACAGAAGAAGGCATTGTGGCGATGCAAGGGAGTACCCACGGATCTCAACATGATGTATTGTGTGAGGATATGTCTACCAGGGTTTTCCAACCAGAACAGAGTTCTCTAGGCTGTGCTGCTGGTATTCGGGATGGTAACAGTGATATGGAGTTTCTGCATGAGGACAATAATTCGGTTGGCGCAAAGGCTATGCATGCTGGTAAGTCTGGTGATGGCTGTATTAATGAAGTTTCCACTTCTATTCAGTTGAGTCCAGATAAGACAGAGGATCACGGTTCTGGTCTGGACACAGCTACTTTGGCTCAAATGGATAATCATCTCAAGCCATTTAATTCTATTATGATGGAGGACATGGCTAAGGTAAAGAAAGACCGGGTAATTACTAGAGCTCGTGCTCGTTCCGAGGATAGAGGTAAAGATCATTTGTTACAATGAATTCTGCAATCTTTTGGAACATTCGGGGTGTGGGGAATGTGTCCTCTAGGAGAAGTCTTAAAAAACTGGTAGTTCAGCTTCGTCCTTCCCTAGTGGCTATTATGGAGCCTAAGCAGTCCATTGATAAAGCTTCCAGGCTCTCCATTCAGATGAAGTTAGATAATTATGCTGGCAATATGGATCTAACGTCCAAGATTTGGCTATTCTGGGATCATTCTATTCAGTTAAATGTGGTCGATAAATCTGACAAGTATATCACTTTGGGCATGCAGTCTGCTGGTGGGTATTCCGGTTATATTACTTGCATTTATGCTTCATGTGATGTTGCTAGGTGTCGGTCTCTTTTTGCTGATCTCCTTCAATTTTCTTCATCGGTGAATGTTCCTTGGTTAATTGGTGAAGACTTCAATTGCATTGTGAATCCTTCTGAGAAGTTGGGTGGCTCCTTCGGTAATAGCTCTGGTATGATTGACTTTAACGCCTTTATTGCTGCTGCTGGTCTTTTTGATGCCGGTTTCGTCGGCTCCACTTTTACTTGGAATAATAACAGAACTGGTAATGCCAATATTCATGCTCGTTTGGATCGTATTCTTGTTAATGATAAGTAGCAGGACTCTTGGCCGAACCTCTTAGTTACCCACCTGAGGAGAGGCCCGTCGGACCATTGCCCTCTTTCCATTTCCAATATCCCCACTAATCGAGGGCCAAGTCGTTTTGTTTTTCAAAACATGTGGACAACCCATGATTCCTTCTTTGCCACGATTGAGGAGGCCTGGAAGAAAGTGTGTATTGATCATGTTAATCCCCTCATTCGACTTCAGGTGAAGCTTAAGGAAGTAAAAAATTCTCTCAAGTGCTGGAACAAAGATGTGTTTGGTAATGTGGCGCAAATGGTGACCTTGGTTATGGAGGACGTGGATAGGGGGCAAATTGCTTTTGATCTTCTACCGTCTGAGGACAACAGATCTGCTCTTTCTGCTGCTAGTGCTAAGCTGAATTCTGCTTTGAACAGAGAAGAAATCTTCTGGAAGCAAAAGTCCAAGGTTGACTGGCTAATTAATGGGGACATAAATACCTCATTCTATCATGCTACTGTCAAGTTTAACAGAAGAAAGAGTTACATTCATAGATTAAAAATTGGAGATAGTAATCAGTGGTGCAGCGATCAGAGTGTTCTAAAAAATGAAGTGGTTAATTTTTTCCAACATCTGCTCACTTCAGAAAATCATGATATTGATGACACTCTGCTGGATAATATTCCTGGACTTATCACGAATGAGCAGAATGAAATGTTGTGCATGGAGCCTTCAGAAGAGGAGGTTAAAAATATTGTCTTCACCATGAATGGAAATAGCGCGCCTAGGCCGGATGGTTTCTCCGGTTTGTTTTACACCCACTTTTGGGCGATTGTTGGTACAGATGTGATTAATGTTGTTCAGGGTTTTTTTGCTGTTTTTGGCTTTCCTCGTGGGCTCTCCTCTTCTCTTATTACTCTTATCCCGAAAGTTGATGAGCCAACAACCTTTAGTGATTTCAGACCAATTAGTCTCTGTAACTTTGTTTACAAAATTATCACCAGGATTTTTTGTGAGCGGCTAACTCCAATTTTGCGTCTAATCATATCTGATGAGCATAGCACTTTTGTTAAAGGTAGATTTATTCTTGATAATGTTTCCTTATCCAGGCACATCTTGAGAGATATTGATCGTAAAGTGCGAGGGCACAACATATTGTTCAAGTTGGATATGGCTAAAGCTTATGACCGCATGGAGTGGGATTTTATATTGCAAGTTATAAAGAAGTTCAGGTTTTCCAACAGGTTTACTTCTTATATTGGTATGGTGCTTTCCAACTACTGGTCTTCAGTCAACTTTAATGGATCTATTGCTGGTTTTTTCATATCTTCAAGGGGAATTCGTCAAGGGGATCCGATGGCTCCGGTTCTGTTTATTATTGCTTCTGAAGTGCTAAGTAGAGGGTTGAGAAATATGTTTAATAGCGGGCAGATCCAACACTATAGCGGTCCTAGAGGTTGTCTTCAGGTGACTCCCCTTTTGTACGCCGACGATACTTTGATTTTCATGAATGCAGGAAGTAAGAATGTCAAAAATCTGCTATCCTTCCTTTAGGCGTATGAGAAAAGTTCAGGCCAAAAAGTTAATGCGGGTAAGAGTTGCTTCCAAATCTCTGCCAAGGCGCCTTCCATGCTAACAACCAGAATCTCTAACATCACAGGCTACAAAAATCATCAAGGAAGTATGAAATATTTAGGGATCCCTTTAAAAGCTAAGAGAGTCAAAGTTCAGGAGTATAAATTTCTGGTTGACAAAGTTACTCGCAAATTGGCTGGTTGGAGGGCGAGCATCCTTTCTCAATCTGGGTGGGCTGTTCTCATTAGATCTGTTCTCTTGAGCCTTCCAGTGTACATGGCCAGTTCTATTTCTATTCCCAAGTCCATCTGCAATCAGATCAATCGATTATGTGCTAATTTCTTTTGGCAAGGGGCGGATGGCATGCACAGACGTCATTGGGTTGCTTGGAAAGAATTACATAAGCCGTATGATGAGGGTGGCCTCAATTTTAGAAATATGGAGACTTTGCAAGTTGCTATGGCCGCCAAACAAATTTGGAATATTATTAATGGTGCTTCTCTTTGGTCTGCTTATGCCAAGCAAAGGTTTATCAAGCAGTCCCATCTTCGGGATATCCATTCTCCTTTCCCTTTAGGTGTTCCCAAGAAGATTTTCTGTCAAGCTAAGGAAATTGTTTTGGTTAATACCAGATGGATGGGAGGGGATGGTTCTAAAGTGGATTTCTTCAGAGATAAATGGATTGGTGAGAATACTATTTTACATGGTATGAGAAACATGGTCAACCAGTAGTGGCCTACTATTTCTGTTAAGGACATGGCCATGGAAGATAATCATAACATCTGGAGATATATAGATGTCACTCCGTTCCAGGTTCAAGATCTTTTAACGAATCATCCGGACAGATTTATTTGGGAAGGTAACGCCTCGGGCGAGTTCACTGTCAAGTCTGCCTATTCGCTTGCCTCCACTCGAGGACTTAGCCGCAGTACGTGGAGCAAAGTATGGCACCATGCCCTCCTTCCCCGTTCTGCCATGTTTACCTGGAAACTTCTTCACAGGGCCGTTCCAGTGGATTCTAGAATTATGGACAGTGGTATTAATCTGGTTTCGAAATGTGTGTGCTGCAACTGTCACCAGCAAGAAACTATGGATCACCTGTTCATCTCTGGTGATATCGCCCAGGAACTTTGGAGATGGCTGGCTCCCCTTCTGCACAATAAAATTTACTTGAGCGATCTTGTTACTACAAGATGCTGGAGCATCATTGCTACATCTAATATGAACTCTGCTTATCATTTCTTTGGTATGGCTACCAGTTTGCTTATGCTTTGGAAAATCTGGAAATTTTGTTGTACTGATAGAATGGAAGGTGTCCTCAGAATGGTTGATGATATCAAACGTTCCATTATGTTTAATGTGCACAGGATAGTCGGTGCTATTAAGTTCTCTCATCCCATCTCTACCAACCAAGCTGTTTCGCTAAAGTATTTTAGCATCAAGCCGATGGTCGATATCAAAGCTCCTATCCTGGTAAAATGGATTCCCCCAGTAATCAATTTCAGCCTCAATGTTGATGGTGCCTCCAAAGGTAATCTAGGCCTTTGTGGAGGTGGTGGTTGCATTAGGGACTTCCATGGCAAGTTTATCTGTGGCTTCGCTTTCTTTTATGGCAATGGTAGTAGCATTTTGGCTGAGGCAAGGGCGATGCATGATGGTCTGCGTTTGGCTGCTGAGCGAAGTCTTATTATCACTTCTCTCTATTCTGATTCAGAGATCCTTATTAGAGCGATCAGAAGTGGGACATGCTCGCACTGGTCCATTTTCCCTTGGTGGAGGGGAATATGTAAGATGATCAATATCCTTAAGCCGAACATCTAGCATATTTATTGGGAGGGGAATCAGGTTACTGACTCTCTGGCTAACTATGCTCGTTCTCAAGAGGCGAGCAATGTTTTCTCCACTTTTAGCTGTCTTCCTACCACATCCAGGGGTGCGCTCAATGTTGATAAAGCTGGGTTTCCTAGCTTCCGTCATCCGTAGTTGGGGCCTTATTGTGAGGTGGCGGTTATTATTGTTGGAGTCGGGTGTCCCTTGGGAGTTGTGGCCTCAAATTCGGTTTTTGTATTGGTCTTCTGCGGTGTTTTGTTCTTTTGGAGTCGGGTGTACCTTGATTCTATTTTGGAATAAAATTTTTCCTTTGATGGATCGCCTAGTGGAGTGAGAACACTTCCTCCCCCTGGGAGGGGGTGCACTCTCCTAGTCGCCGATCCATTAGAGGTGTTTTATTAAAAAAAAAAAAATCCTCCGACGTATAAAAAAGGCTAACCCTGCTTAAGCCCTCCAGACATAAAGTTAGACCATTGCAAATAAAAGAAGAATGTCTAAATCTATGGTCCGAAAAAACCCACAATTTTATAAAATTGCAGATTTCTCGAACCTTATATCTGGGACGACTCATATCCACACTGGAGTCTAGCATTTTCCTATAGCTAATATGGGCATAGACAATGCTCCAATTCATCCATACAGGTTTGTTCTGGTTGCCCACTCTTAGAGGGGCCACCACCACTGAGCAAAGTTTTTTTCATGTCCCTTCAACGTCGGCACCTCTCAAGGGCTGCAAGATAGCAATGCTGCACTCCACACAAACACATCAATATTACTTGCAGAGCTAACTTTGTGTATTGAATGGAACACAGGACAGGTCTTCTCACCATTGCAAATAAAAGATATCTGGTGACTTCACTAGATTTGGACATTCTTCTTTTGCCTATTTCTATTTCCAATATCCATGCCCATTTGCCTAACCAAGAAGACTGATCGAGACAATAAACTAAAGTTAATCTTGATGCTTATAACTGGACATGCAACTGTGAAGGAAGCTAATCGCTTGGAATTCTTGATGCATTGTCCCATGCATGCTAGTCCACTACCTGACTCAGCCATACCAGAGAACCTTTAATACATGGATATGTTTTCATGGATATGCTTTCATGTGCATTACATGAGTGCGACCTATTCTTTGAACCCATTCTCACATCTTCTCTTCCACTTTTCTTTTCCCAGTAGCCAGTTGGAAAGGCTGCAGCATCGATACTAATTTCAAATTTATTGAAAGATTGTATTTATAAATAGCCACAAAGTTGGACATGCAAGTTGTCTGCCCTTTCTGATAGTGAAGAAGAGAGAGGGAAAAGATGTAACGACACAAGATCCGCATTACCGGTACCCGACCAGTAACCCGAATCCTGACCCGCTAATCCACGAGCCGAAACTCGAAAGGGTAAGAAAAGAGTGTCTGAGGAGAACATATAAGTAAATGTACACGCTACAAATTAAAATAATTAACACAAGAACAACTCAGAGTCAAAGCTAAACAAAAGACTACAGTGGGTACAAAGAAAAGTACCACTCACAGTAGCCAAGCAAGACTAGCACCAGAGAGACAAGGCTCCATAGCCTCGAAAACCGCACACGAACACCTGGGGAAAAGGGAGTGAGTCTCCGGAAAGAGACCTAGTAGGGAAACTAAACCCCACCGGTAATAAAACTACTAAGCAGGAAAGAAAGCTCAGTAAGTAAACACTCACAGCCTGTACAACACACATGAACCGGTGGCGTAGTACGCAACTCCCTCAGAGCGCACTGAGAAAACTAGAACCTTGCAGGCTCGACAGCACTACAAGCACAACAAACACAACAAGCTCACAAGCAAGAGCTCACACACACTCTCACAAAGTAGGACTAGTAGGGTCTGTGTGCTCGGTGTCCCGGCACCACAGAGTCTCACAACCCTAACCACGTGTGGACACTACAGACTCTCTCTCTCGCGTCTGGTCCACGACCGGTTTTTCCCCTACGCCCGACCTAGCGGTAGAGAAGGGGCTCCACGGAGACCGGCTCAAAACCACCACAAGGAGTACGCATAGGACAGAGTCGCACTCGGCGTCCTGGCTCACTAGAGGAGGACAACCACACGCTAGTCTTCTAGATGGTGTCGCACCCACGCCTAGGAAACACAACAGAAACGGGCACGCGGTAACCCCCAACACAAGTACAGACGGAAACACTCTCAACGTCTGAAGTACCGCGCAATGGACAGACACCACGTGTCAACGTCACAACATAGCCAAACACAACGCGAGCACAGGCAGAGACACTCTCTACACCTGGCAGACTGTGCTAACAGGAGGACACCGCATGTCAACACCTCAAACCACGAAAAGGGAAACACACATCATATTGGGAACACATTTGCAGGTAGACAGCAGCATCGACCGCCGCCAACCAGGAAGTAAACGACAACATCACATGTTGCCAAGCAAACAGTAGACGACAGCATCGACTGCCGCTAATAAAAGGTAGACGGCAACACTCCAGACGTCTAGAAAAAGTAGACGGTCACAGGTTGGCCGTTTACCCAAGCTCGGCGGCAAAGGATCATGTCGTTTATATCCTACCTGAAGAACTTGACAGTACAGATCTCGCCGTCTAGTTCTCCCCTGAAGAGCTTAACAGCAAAGGATCACGCCGTTTACCTCTTCCCTGAAGAGATCAATGTCAACATCCCTTGACGTTGACTTCTTCAGCCTCCAGTAGCTGAACCAGCCTCCAGCTGATCCCCACACAGGGCAAATCCACCCCACAAACCACAATCTGATGTAGGGAAACACTCCCCTACATCACACCACACTACCACAATGCCGGTAAAACACGATCGAACACATGGATCGGCCAAAACACCCTAAAACCCGGCATGGAGAAAAAGCCTCCCCAAAGCTCGATTCCACGCAAATCACAAGCACACAAGCATGGAATAGCACACAAGGAAGCTAAAGGGTTTACGCCCCTACCTCAGAAACGCTTAAAAACTCCACATAAGCCTCGATTCGTGCCGAACCCCCAAGAGCTTCTCGCAAGAATCGCCGCCCGATCCACCATTTTCCGCCCGATCCGCCACTGCCATGCGCATCACGACCTTCCCACGTGCTCCCGTCAGCAACCGGAAGTGCTGGAGAAGAACATAGGTGAAAGAGGAGGGAAAAAGAGAGGAGAGGATGAGGGAAAACAGCCCTCGGGTTGCCCCTAAAAACACAGGCCGGATCAGTTGACGTCGACCCCTATTGCCGCCAACTGAACCGCCAACACTTGACGTCCACATCGCATGCCGCCAAGTTCTAGCTCCGCAAAACTCAGGAACTAATAACTAACGGCAAGATCGATGGACGCCAAAGACCTGTCGACGGCAACACCCTTGCCCCAACACAAAGCCGACGCCAGCCACCTGGACGTCAACCCACTGTCGACGTCAGCACCTCTGGACGCCAACAGGCACAAACCCGAAAGAAGACCCGATAAGGATCCGGTAAAAACCCGAAACGTTACAGCCCTCCCCCCTTAAGGAATTTCATCCTCGAAATTCACGCAACACAAGGGGAAGCCAAAAGCAACGTAGAGGTACAAAAACTACACGTGCATCACATTCTTCCGTTACCAGGTCGACACACCACTCGAGTACTGCTGCTGGACAATGCTAACCAGCCGGACTACCTTGTTCCACAACCTCGGAACTTAGCAATCCACAAGAAACGGCAGAACTCTGGTACAATCAACCCAGTGTCATCACTGACACACCACACCCGGGAGAACACGCGACGCAGCAACAAGAAAGGTACCTCCCAAAACGGCAACGCATGGAACGCACCACGGTCGACAGCCAACACTGGTGGAAACTAAAGCCTCGAACTTAGGAGCCAAAATACCCAACAACCTACTGGACTACCCTGGTCCAGTAACGACTCGCTCATCCACCTTAAAACCAACGAGAGGAAAACGACACGGTCATCTACACAGGGCCCAATCACCTGACACACGCAAGCAGGAGCTACTAACGATTGCTAACACACGCAGCTGTACACTCCAATCCGTAGGTCGGGTAATTCTCCCTGTGGGGCTTCAACTGACGCGACACACAAGGCACCACCTCTGCCGCGCTGCATCAGAACAGCTCCTAAGACAAATATCGAAAGCATCGGCACAGAATTTTGGAACTCTCCGAACCCAATCGCAACACCAAGACTGGCACTGACATAAGCAGTTACTTCAACTCTACGAAGCTCTGCTCACATTGCACCAACCACACAAAAGGCAAAAACACGCTAGCCAGAAGTCACACACTGCGGTCACCAACCGACCTCGCCGCTGGGACCCACAGATTAGCAACCCACTATGTCATAAAACACAACCCGACAGAGGGCGCAAATGCCGATAACAACGCGAGAAAATACCTGTCAGCAATTCGCACCGTCGGCAACAAAGCCCAACAAAGTGCACGGTTGCCTGACAACAACTCGGAAAAACACCTGAGGGTCAACCACCATACTCAGGGGAACAAGCCTTACGCTACTAGCCACAGCTAACACCAGTCATTAGCAAAAAATGAAAAGTCATGCGGCAATGAGAACCCAAGTCACATCGCACTCGCGGACAGTCCGCAACACACATAACAATGTCCATTGTCGCCACTAGGTCTCACACAGACCTTCCTCGCAGTCCGACAAGGACAACAAACAAACGCGGAGAAAATCTCAATACGCAAAACGGTATCCACTATCACCACTAGGTCTCACCAGACCATCCTCGTGGTCCAACAAGGACACCAACGCACATAGAGCCACACAACTCCAGAACCACTCACTCCACGGCACAACAAGCCGCGACAAAACACAGAAGACGTTTGGAGTCAAGCCAGCACTTGGCACCTCACAATGTCAACAACACGTGGCCGAGTACTAGCAAGCCAATTGACTTCACTGTCACTAAACGAACGACAGGAGACTCCGCCACTGGCTGCAAGACTCACCACGCCACGCACAAAAGAACCACAAGCCAAAAGGGCATAACAGGCCACACCGGCTCCAACCCTTAAGGCACGAAACACAGAGCATCCAAGGATGCTCAAAGTGCAGCACACACAACTGCACCCAGGGCCAACACAACACAGTGCCCACAGAAGGGGACTCTTCACCAGAGACCCACAAGAAAAGCGTACAGAAAACCGACGACATTTAGAGCACAATGACCACCACGTCGGCTCTAGAAAGGCACGCAAAAATACGAAATATCAACTCTGCCGCACGGGGAGTGAAAACCACAACTCCATGGCGCACAAGAGTAGGATAAACCATCTTCATCGCAAACTATAAAGAGGTCAACACCGGAAGGAATGGCATGCAAAAGACCTTCAAGGCACAAGTCGAGGCGCACACCAAATAATTCTTGTTCGGCACACCCAGCAAGAAACACACGGCGAAACCAAACGCGCAACGCCACAACCTCCCACCAAGGTCGTGACACACACACGCACGACTCCCACAAAACCAACGGAGTCGGCCACAACACGGTGGCAACCCTCGGCACACCCGCCGAGATCGCACGCAACTAGGAGAGAACAACATCCCACCACAAACATGGCCACCTCAGACCTCCACAAGGTCGAGAGCCGACAACACAAATCGTTCCAGACCCCAGACACACCACGAGGTCGGGAACCCACACATGCCGGTGCCACCACAAACTGGCACCCAGGCACAAAACTATGGAACCAAGAAAACACCGTAGCGGAGACCACCAGAAACTCGGGTCCACACCAAGCCAGACCAACAATATCCACAGAGACTAAACACAGCAAGGACACAATCGCTGTGTCAGCTCGGGCATCGAGCCGTACTTACAAGTGTCGCGTAAGGGCGTTGTCACAACAACAACATCCACTAAGCCACCGCCACTGGCCGCCTAGAACTATCACAACGACACACAGCACGAACAGGTCAGTCGACCCAAGGGTGGCACAGAAAACAACGACACGAGGAGAGCAACCAGCTCAACCTCAAAACAACTCAAGGGAAGATAACTCCACCAAGGGTCGCCACAACGCGCACCCTAGCAACACAATATCACGTGGAGCATCACACCCTGAGCAACCACCAAAAGCGGAGGAAGGAGACACCTAACGCAACGAGTCTCTTCCAAACACAAGACGAAAATCACGACGCAAGACTGTCGCTTCCACAAGAAGCACAGCCAAGAACACAATCACAACACTCACCAGACCACCATCTAGGAGAAAAACGCCGGGCACAGGAAACAACACAATCCATTCGATCCACGGAAACACATAAAGTCCCACCGGCGCAACTGAGACACTTGGAAACAACCGCAAAGCAACCTGGCCACGCAACAGCCAGATGCACCACCAAGGGCACACACATTGACCGGGAACACCGCGGCAGACTGTAACACACACAGTCCAACCGACAACGACAGCTCAACAACTCTACACCCTCCCGAAACCTCTTCAAGGTGCCAGAACGCCACAGCGCAGAGCAACTTACTGAGCTATCGACACAAGAAAAACATGGTCCAGTCGAAACTCTACACTGCCCAAGGGGAACACAAAAACTACAACGTACGTCCTATGGTTCAAGTCGAGTCTGTTGTGGTGGCAGGGCATCTCTAGCCTCCTGCTAAGATACCCACGCAATCACCTCCCAAACACGACATTGCCTACTGTACTCTTCACACTCTGAGCTATTCGGAACATTTCCTTATATGTCTCGACAGACCAGGCTCTGATACCAACTGTAACGACCCAAGATCCGCATTACCGGTGCCCGACCAGTAACCCGAATCCTGACCCGCTAACCCACGAGCCGAAACTCGAAAGGGTAAGAAAAGAGTGTCTGAGGAGAACATATAAGTAAATGTACAGGCTACAAATTAAAATAATTAACACAAGAACAACTCAGAGTCAAAGCTAAACGCAAGAGTACATGGGTACAAAGAAAAGTACCACTCACAGCAGCCAAGCAAGACCAGCACCGGAGAGACAAGGCTCCACAGCCTCAAAAACCGCACACGAACACCTGGGGAAAAGGCAGTGAGTCTCCGGAAAGAGACCCAATAGGGCAACTAACCCCCACCGGTAACAAAACTACTAAGCAGGAAAGAAAGCTCAGTAAGTAAACACTCACAGCCTGTACAACACACAGGAACCGGTGGCATAGTACGCAACTCTCTCAGGAGCGCAGTGAGAAAACTGGAACCTCGCAGGCTCGACAGCACTACAAGCACAGCAAACACAACAAGCTCACAAGCAAGAGCTCACACACACTCTCACAAAGTAGGACTAGTAGGGTCTGTGTGCTCGGCGTCCCGGCACCACAGAATCTCACAACCCTAACCACGTGTGCACACTACAGACGCTCTCTCTCGCGTCTGGTCCACGACCGGTTTTTCCCCTACGCCCGACCTAGCGGTAGAGAAGGGGCTCCACGGAGACCGGCTCGAAACCACCACAAGGAGTACGCACAGGACAGAGTCACACTCGGCGTCCTGGCTCACTAGCGGAGGACAACCACACGCTAGTCATCTAGACGGAGTCGCACCCACGCCTAGGAAACACAACAGAAACGGGCACGCGGTAACCCCCAACACAAGTACAGACGGAAACACTCTCAACGTCTGAAGTATTGCGCAACGGACAGACACCACGTGTCAACGTCACAACACAGCCAAACACAACGCGAGCACAGGCAGAGACACTCTCTACACCTGGCAGACTGTGCTAACAGGCGGACACCGCTTGTCAACACCTCAAACCACGGAAAGGGAAACACACAGCATATTGAGAACACATTTTCAGGTAGACAGTAGCATCGACCGCCGCCAACCAGGAAGTAAACGACAGCATCACATGTTGCCAAGCAAACAGTAGACGACAACATCGACTGCCGCTAATAAAAGGTAGACGGCAACACTCCAGACGTCTAGAAAAAGTAGATGGTCACAGGTTGGCCGTTTACCCAAGCTCGGCGGCAAAGGATCATGCCGTTTATATCCTACCTGAAGAACTTGACGGTACAGATCTCGCCGTCTAGTTCTCCCCTGAAGAGCTTAACGGCAAAGGATCACGCCGTTTACCTCTTCCCTGAAGAGATCAATGTCAACATCCCTTGACGTTGACTTCTTCAGCCTCCAGCAGCTAAACCAGCCTCCAGCTGATCCCCACACAGGGCAAATCCGCCCCACAAACCACAATCTGATGTAGGGAAACACTCCCCTACATCACACTACACTACCACAATGCTGGTAAAACACGATCCAACATAGGATCGGCCAAAACGCCCTAAAACCCGGCATGGAGAATAACCCTCCCCAAAGCTCGATTCCACGCAAATCGCACGCACACAAGCATGGAATAGCACACAAGGAAGCTAAAGGGTTTACGTCCCTACCTCAGAAATGCTTAAAAACTCCACATAAACCTCGATTCGCGCCGAACCCCCAAGAGCTTCTCACAAGAATCGCCGCCTGATCCGCCATTTCCCGCCCGATCCGTCATTGCCACGCGCATCACGACCTTCCCACGTGCTCTCGTCAGCAACCGGAAGTGCTGGAGAAGAACATAGGTGAAAGAGGAGGGAAAAAGAGAGGAGAGGATGAGGGAAAACAGCCCTCGGGTTGCCCCTAAAAACACAGGCCGGATTAGTTGACGTCGACCCCTATTGCCGCCAATTGAATTGCCAACACTTGACGTCCACATCGCATGCCGCCAAGTTCTAGCTCCGCAAAACTCAGGAACTAATAACTAACGGCAAGATCAATGGACGCCAAAGACCTGCCGACGGAAACACCCTTGCCGCCAACACAAAGCCGACGCCAGCCACCTGGACGTCAACCCACTGTCGACGTCAGCACCTCTGGACGCCAACAGGCACAAACCCGAAGAAGACCCGATAAGGATCCGGTAAAAACCCGAAACGTTACAAAAGAAGTCCCACAAGTGAAGGTAGGTTGGTACTTTCTGATAATAATTTCAAATTTATTGACATATTGTATTTATAAATAGCCACAAAGTTGGACATGCAAGTTTTTTGCCCTTTCGCAACATTAAATTAAGGTAACTGGTGCGAAATGCTTTATCGCCGACGGTTTAAACCGTGGGCGGTCAATCCATTGCCGACGATCTGAACCATTGGCCAATATGTCGCGACGGTCACACCGTCAGGTATTTAGCGTCAGCGTTGCAACCGTAGGCTGAAGTATGGACGACGGGTATAAACCGTCGGCTATCATCAACCGTCGGCCAAAGTTTGAACTACACCGATGCTCCACCATCGGCGAAAGTTTGAAAGCAGGCGACACCCAAACATTATGGCGGACGGTTCAAACCGTCGGCTATGTTCAAAAAAAAAATCTGATTAAAAGTAATTAAAAACATTGTAAAAAATGGTGAAGAATTGCAACACATGATCCAAAGCAGATAACTAGCACATGTAAATCTTCTTTTGAACTTTGATCACTTATTCTCCCATGGAACTCCTGCGTTACTGCTCCTCAGTACTTGAAAAGCTTGGATATCCTTGTAGAACAAGCATTAAATTTCTTACTGCTACAGCTTCCATCTACTCCTATTAATTATGGTAACTTCAAAATAGAGCTATGAGACTTTTTTTTGGTAAGTAAGGTGTTGAAGTATAGAATCAAAGAATGTACAAAAGAGATGTTAGCAACTGACTACACACTTTAAAAAACAAAGATATATAAGACTATGTGACAGGTGATATACAAATTTATGAAAATACAGAATGTGCTACATAGGACAGAATGAAGAAACAGAAGAAATTAAAAAAAAACATCCTAAGGATGTTCCTCTGCAAGTGAACTCTGTGATTCTAGTGTCTTGGAGCTTCTAATATTATCTGCTAGCCAAAGACAAGCTGGAGCATGTTCCTCTGCAAGTGAACTCCATGATTTTAGTGTCTTCCATGCCAATGCTTTATCTCAGAGGAGGCATTCTATAATTTCCAAATTATTTAGAGAATTAAACAACTTAATGTGGAGCACCAGTTTTTTGATATGAATTGTCCACAAAAAGATAAGCTTAGAAAACATCAGTAAGCAAGCCTTTTAGCTAAAATAAATAAATAACCTCTCATAGTTCCAAGCACTATATGCCATAAAGGTTTGCATGTTCAGATATGGCACAAAATAAAGAAACAAGGATCAGAAGACAGAACTTTTAGAAGCATCATTCTTGAAGGAAAAATGGGATATCCAATCAAGCTCAAAAACTCTCTGTGCCAAGAAAATGTAAGTAACCAAAAAAAGGAGAAAACAACAGACAGAGGGTCAATTCAATTAGCTGACATGTAGGCCACATAGGTTGTCCTTATTTTGACTTGGGGCTAAACTGGGATTTCTCACCTAGTTCAGGTAATTCAGTACTGATGCTGAGGATCTGGAAAGTATACGATTTGATCATACTCACATGTAGACCGGGAATACATAATAATGACAAGACATTCCTATGTCAAAAACATTATCTCAAGTAAAAGGAATGAACACAGCATAACCAAGTCTTTCCTCATTATTCTTCCTCTGCTACCAATTCCATTCTTCCTTTTCCACAGCCAATTACTATCCAACGTAATCCTTTCTTCTGCATCATCGTGCTACTGTCAAGGCAAACACCTAACTTTCTCAAGGCCAGTTCCACTCACCCTAGCCTTCTCATATGTTTCTACCTCATTTCTACACAAAGGGAATTCAAAATGAAAAGTAGATTGTCCAAGTATCAGGAGGAATCAGCTGTTTAAAGAAACATATTCTTCGAGGCTAAGAGCAGAATTAAAATTCACTGATCCCTAATCAAAAGCTTAGGGCTCCAGCACCCCATGTGTTGAGCTTTAGAGAAAGGGTTTTCGTTTATGCACACACATGGGTCTCTGACACCTCAAAATGGATATCATTCGGTAATTCTGAGCATCTCAGTTTTGACATGATAGTAGAGTAGTATGGGAGGGTAGTTTGGAAGTGGAAGTCAAAAATAGTTCAAGGCAGTGAAGGAAAAGCTGTTTGCATTTCTACTATTAAAAGAAGCTCTCTCTCTAACGGGAACTAGGGACAACAATGAGAAGATGCCTAACATTGATGAAAAATGCAGTTGTCATCAACAAGGCTGAACAATTCAACAATATGCTGAAGTTAAGCATGTTCATTTTCAGAACTGTGAAGAGCACCTACAGTGAGTATTGGACTATAGGATCAACTTCTCCTAATTTAGAAGGAACAATTCTAGCCATCAATGCATTGCAATGAACTGCATACATTGGCCAGGTTCCACTGAGCCTGAATCTGTCCTTTCTCCTCAAAGTAAACAAGGATTTGGCTCACCTTTTTTTTTTTCCCCAGGGTTTTTCTTTGTTCAGAAGTTACCAATTACTGAGTCTTCATACCAAGGCATAATGCAATCATGTTTCTACCATACACCAATTGCTCCACATTCCCTTCTGCTTTGAGATCACAATTCTATTATGATGCCTTTTTTTTTAACTTTTCCATGTTGAATTATTTAGATACTAATTCCTACAATGAAGAGCAGTAACTGCTTGCTTATATCTGTCTTTTATTGTTTAATCACTACAAAGTGACTGGTAATAATGCAATATCATAAATATTATGAACAATATGACAACTCGACCTCAAGTCAGACCCCTATCCACAAGGCCAATATCCACTCAACTGCTATGTCCTGCATGCAGTATCCTCAGTGGCTATAATAATAGTAAAGCATGCTAAGTGATTTGTCCCTCCTTGTTCATTTTCTTTTTCCTCTCTACTGGAGATTGTATCCATGGAATTCCAACCCAGATGGGCCAAGGAATCAGATAAGTCCGATTCCAAAGGAAGTCAAAATTCATCTAAAAAAAGGTATTTCTGGCTGACAGAAATCTACTCATTTTGCTAATGTAATCTCCAAGACTGCTAGCAGGTTGCAAGGATGGAAAACTGGATTTTTATCTACAAGAGGAAGACTGATTTTGATCCAACATATCTTTTCGGCCCTCCCAATTTATACCATGACTACTCTGTCCATACCAGTCACAGTTATGCAGGCTTTTAACAGAATTTTGGCTAATTCTCTAGACATTCAAACAAGTACATTTTCATGAAAGATGAAAATCTTGACACATTTATCTGATTCTATTGTGCTGTTTGAGATGAATAAATGATAAAATTTTGTGGGCCATAAAAGATGACAAGTTTTTTTTTGACACATTTATCCATACATTTCCTTCTGTCTTAGATAAATATATGCTATCATTTTGATGTGTGGATGATGTCGTCATCCAGGCATACTTCCTAGTCCACACCATATTACAAGATGTTACCCAGATTAATGATCTTACTCAGGATATAACATCTACAACCAAAGGCAGCAACACTTCCACTAATGTCCACTGGACTGGCATGATATCCAACAACATGGTTACCTTTGAAAGAGGCCTGACACTACTGTCCGGTGGAGTGTACATGGGATGCCCAAGTGATATTGCAATGGTTGTCTTCTGGTTGCAGCCCTTCCATCTCGAGTTCTGCTGGATGGAATCTCCAGACAAAAGACAGAGATAATCATAGTTAAAGGGGCACAAGCAACCATGTACAAATTCATGATAAACAAATAGATGGATGCCTTTCTTATACCTTTCTGGTTTCTGGGCATTCTCCATTATGAATATTTGCATCTGTATCCAATACTGCTGTAAAAAAACAAAGATATATAAGACTATGTGACAAGTGATATACAAATTTTTGAAACTCCAGAATCTGCTACATAGGACAGAATGAAGAAATAGAAGAAATTTAAAAAAAACATCCTGAGGATGTTCCTCTACAAATGAACTCCATGATTCTAGTGCCTTAGAGCTTCTAATATATGTATCCACTCTTGTGGGTAAATTCTTATAGTATTGAGCTACCAAATGATCTGTTAGGAAATAGGCATACCAATGAAGAGTCATGTTAGCATTATATAGCTCTATTTTAGACATCGACGATCATTGTATCACCTCTGTATATGTGGATCTTTGGCCCTGGGTATGAATGAAACTATCTAGATGAAACAGAAATAAAAACAGAAACCAAACAAATTCATTATCTATATTGAAAATCAGTCAATTCATTCTCCAAATTTATCCTTTGCAACCAGGTTCACCGAAAGGAAAAACTCACCATATTGTTCGGAGTTCAAAAATTTCTCTTCAACATAGCTTGCGCAATACAAGGATATTAACATCTGAAAAGCCGGTCAGGAACTTGCATGTCTTGTTTGTGCAGACATCCATTGAAAGATTTATTTTTTGACAATTCGAGTGGGGAATCAATAACTTCATATTCAGAGGATCAATTTCATAATTCAGAACTAATCAATAACTTGACACTTCATTCTCAAGAAGAAAGTTGCCAAAGCCACATTGGGCATACATCAACAAATTCAAAGGTTAAATAGCATTTTACTAAAACTCAGGAAAAAAAAAACATACACACATTTTGCTCATACTATGAACTGCAACACAATCATGATATATGCCAAAATAAGTCTACTGCCATAAATTGTTCATAAGCATAACAATAAGACCAGCATCTATAAATATTCATGTCCACTGAAACTATATCGATGTTTACATTCAAAAGTCTAAAAAAAATATTGTTGCTCCATGCTTTCTTCTTCCTTCATGACCGTTGTTGTAGTGTCCATCAATTTGGGGGTTGGGAGGGTGGTAATCCTTTGTCGAGTCCAGAATTCCTAGCCTATGAATGTAAGAAAGTGATTTAAAATCATATATTCAATAAAGAGATCCCTAGATTCACGAAACTTAATGTGTTTAAGAAAGAAAATTAAAAACTTACTATGCCACTATGTAAATGTGCATTTAACAAAGCTTCCATCCTTTCCATACGTGCTTGTGTCTCTCCATCTCGAGCACGCAAAGCCTCTATCACTGCTTTTGAGCTTTCTATCTCTGCCTTTGCATTTTGAAGCTGAAGTGTTAAATTCTGAACAGTTTCATTTGAGGTATCAGTCTGCATATTGTTGCACCAAATTGCTCTAGAGCATCCCAAACCACGTCCTCTTTCATATCCTCCATGATGGCCTTTGTAAACTTCATCCAGAATAGGAGACAACACACTTGTTTCAGAACTATTCATCAGCTCTCTTTGGGCACATGCTTCTTCTACCTTCTCCTAGATAAAAAATTAAATCTATGTTTCAATGAAAGTTGCTTTCAAGAGTTCTAACAATTTCATAATATATACTTACACACATAGCACGAGTATATTCATCTGGGTATCCTCCACTCTTTGTTTGATGGGCCTTGAGATATGCCCCGATTGTTGTATAATTGCCTCCCAATTTCTCACACTATATTCAAAGAGAAATAGTGAACAAAAAATTTCAGAGCATATATTTTGCTTACAACAGTCAACAAGCATGTTCAAAAATAGGAAAAATACATGTATTCACCTCATCTTGATTATGTCGAGCTATAGATTTTGCCCCAAGTGTATGTGTTGGTCTATCCTCACCACAATTCCTTTTATTTCTTTCAGCCTCAGAGACCTTATTACCTCTTTCCCAAAACTTTAAAAGCAACTCCCAATTCTCTTGAGTTACTCTTTTATCAGGAGATTTCATGAGCACTTCCTCAGGAATTCCTTCAATATAGTAGTGAGCTTTCAACCAACAACGCCAATCCCTTAATTTCCTTTGCAAGGATTCTTTACAAAAGTGAGTGACAATATTCACATTAGCTGGCAGACCCTCATCATCAACAAAATCATAATCTCTCTACAAATAAAATGAATAACTCATGTTTAGGAAATGTAAATTAAAAAAAGAAGAACATACAATTAGAAGATTGTGTCATACCATTGTCTTTCATAACATCGTTGAAGCTGTGAGGGGATTGCTCCTTCCATTCTTTATAAGGAGGAAAATATCCATCCAAGCGTGCATATAGTCCAAGAACTATTGCAACCTTTAAGGAAGCCTTTCCAACAGGTTGTCTATCAATAAGCAAACACTTCCATTTCTCTCCTTTTGGAGGAGTGACTGCTGATTCCTGAGTTGGGCCTCTCGTCTTCCTCAATATAGTTTGAGATGCCATGGAGGTTGATGCACCATTCAGTTCACTCCCATTCACCTCCTCATAGTATGCATCAAGTACCTCCTCTGATAAATGAACTTGGCGCTCAACCTCCCTGTTATGATCTGCTTGAGTGGACTCCAATACTTCCTCAGCTCTAGCAATAGATGTTGTAACTCTACTAGAATGCTCAGTACAATGCCTTCTCTTATTTATAACATCTAAAAATTAGACAACAAATTAACATAACATGGTAATTTGATATAACCATTTAATGATAGGACTATCAGTTAAGCAAATATTTTTGGCGGCAGTTCTTTGGCATTTCTGTAATGGAAAAATGCTGCCATGTTAAAAAAACTATGCTTTTGCAATAGCACAAAAAATTGAGATTTGAGAACCATACAACATCCCAAAGTTAATGCCATAATAGGTCTGGAAGAAAGACAAATCCCATTCTTGTGGAAGCTTTTTGTTCTCTACATGTTAGTTTAATCACAGTCTAATTGCTAAAGGTTATTTAAGATGTAGAAAACTTCTGTCAATTCCTGGCATTGCTTTATGGCATCCCTGTATATATTAGTATTCTTTCTATTGGACCAGCTTATACTAAAGTTTCTTCTGTGGTTAACAGTTGCTATACCTTGGATCTACAGTTGAAACATCATTGCTATCATCATTATCAAGTTCTTCCTCATTTATCTGTATAACTTTTCATATAAATAAATGCAATCAAATTTGCATCCTTGCAAGGGATGCAGGCTCAGCACATATGGATCAGAATCAGTGGGGGCCAATTCCTGTAAACCATCCTATAGACACAGGGAATTAAAAAACTAGTCTCATTTGACAGGGTAACCATCTATATCAAGAGATTTAATATCTGCAAGATAGATGAGGGATATGTTGAACCATGCATGCTATTACATGTTAATATTCCATATGCTCTTTCTTACAGTGAATGGAAAGTACATAATTAACACTACAATTTTCTAAGATAACTCTCCCTTATATATCATGGAAAAAAAAAGAGCTTCAGGAACAATAGAAATTAACAAGAACAGGTACCAGTGTTAGGATATTTAGAGGTACTTCGTTGTGCATGACCTTTGGAACCAACTTGCATCAGGGATGATCTTGCCTCCCTGTTATGATCTGCTTAAGTGGACTCCAATACTTCCTTAGCTCTGGCAACAGATGTTGTAACTCTACTAGAATGCTCAGTACAATGCCTTCTCTTACTTATAACATCTGAAAATTAGACAACAAATTAACATAGCATATGTGAAACATAAACATTATAAAAATGTAAATTAAAGTGATGTACACTACAAACCTGACACTATTATCAGTATTTGATGGTCAATCTAATTAGATCTTGTCTAACTTTTGTTTTGAATAACTTTCAAAGCCAAAGCTTGTTTCAGTCATTTTTTATTGGAGACTTTTATGTTATTTAAGTTAGTTATCAAACAACTCTTTTTTCAAGGCTTAATATGTTTAAGTACCTTTTAAATTTCATATTTAGATATTAGATGATAAATTATACTTTAGACATTTTAAATAAGTGTTATCAAACTCCACCTAACTTAAACACTTGAATCTCTATTTTTTTGCAGGTGGACTCATTTTTAGGCCTTAAAATTATTCAATAAATTCTTCTCTCTAAGCCTTCCCTACTATCTTAATTTTGATATGTACCATATTGATCCAACTTGTAATAGCTACCATCGGGTGGAAATAATCAACATCTACGATCCATATGCTCTCAGTAGGGTGCATGAAAATTTGAGGAAACCATTTATGTTGTTTACTATACTTATGACTCATCCTATAGACACAAGCAATTAAAAAACTAGTCTCATTTGACAGGGTAACTATCTATATCAAGAGATTTAATATCTGCAAGATAGATGAGGGATATGTTGAACCATGCATGCTATTACATGTTAATGTTCCATATGCTCTTTCTTACAGTGAATGGAAAGTACATAATTAACACTACAATTTTCTAAGACAACTTTCCCTTATATATCATGGGAAAAAATAGAGCTTTAGGAACAATAGACATTAACAAAAATAGGTACCAGTGTTAGGATATTTAGAGATACTTCCTTGTGCATGACCTTTGGAACCAACTTGCATCAGGGATGATATTACCTTCATCTTGTTTCTCGGTGGCATTTTCTGCACACAAAAAAAAACATGAATAATGAAAGCCTTGTATTGTAGATAGAATTATATGTGTAAAAGAAACATAAGAAGGAAATATATACCTATGTGATATGTTCATCTTTTTTTTTTCGAGCATCTTGCATTTCTGATTCATTTATGGATACCTTTGAACCAACTTGCATCAGTGATACCTTCATCTGTTCTCGGTGGCATTTCTGCAAAAAAAAAAACATGAATAATGAAAGCCTTGTATTGTAGATAGAATATATGTGTAAAAGAAAACATAAGAAGGAATATATACCTATGTGATATTTTCATCTTTTTTTTTCGAGCATCTTGCATTTCTGATTCATTTATTTGTATACCTAATCCAAGTTCTCTTCTCACCCAAAACACATCATTATCGCTTGTTGGTAAATCTTGTTCTAAAATTGTAGGCTCCATATTTCTTATTATCTCCTAATCATCAGTTTCACTATCCTCAATTTGATTAATTGGCACCTCATAAGTGTCTCTTGGCTTCCATCGACAAACCACACTCCAATCTGTCTTCAAACGATCTTTAGAGTAAAAGACTTGTCTTGCTTGTGATGGGAAGATAAAAGGCTCATCTCCAAAACATGTTTGAGTGATATTAATAGAGGTGAAATTGTATTCATCAACCAGAATTCCAGATCTCTCATTCATATCATACCAAGTACATTGGAAAAGATATATAGGGTGCAAACTTCCAAAGTTAACTACTACAATATTTTCCAGAAGACCATAATAGATATTATCAAGATCACCAATAGTTGCAATGCCACTATTCTGGGTAACACGCGATCTACTAGTTGAATGCATTTCAAATTTGTATCCATTTATGAAAAAACCTTGATATGACACAATGTTGTACTTTGGACCTCGCGCAAGACACATAATTTCCTCGGATAATATCATTTGACTCCTTAAGTGATCAATCTAAAAATAAACAATGTATATATAAGGGCAAAAATTACTACTTATTGTAAGTTCAACTTACAATAATAATAATAATAAAACTTACGTGATCCCTAAACCATCCAACAAATCTTTTATGCTGTTCTAATTGGATTTGCTCTTCACTCCAATTAGGATGTAGGGATTTCATAAGATCTTTATGTTTCCTACACATAACCATTAAAAGTTTTGCATTAAGCATAGTAAAACACATAATAATTTAATAGAATATGTGCTATATATTAAAAAAAAACTTACAGCAAATAGGGTTGGATTGATGACGTATTAAATAGTAGAAATCGATGAGCTCGAAAAGCATCCTCCGCAGATAAGGAACCTGTCTGCCCTGCTCCAATTGGGCCTTCCTCAAATCGCACTGGCCTATTCAACTTAGTCTCCACATCATGTAGATAGCGAGCACAAAATATTATGACCTCTTCCATAAGGTACCCTTCAGCAATAGAACCCTCTGGTTTGCTTCTATTACGTATGTAGTTCTTAAGTGTTAGCAAATATCTCTCAATTGGGTACATCCATCGATATTGCACTGGTCCAGAAAGTTTAGCCTCCATTGCAAGGTGAATAGTCAAGTGAACCATCACATCAAAAAATGAAGGGGGGAATATCCTCTCCATTTTACATAATATTAGCGAAATTGATTTCTCCAATTTCTCTAATGTTTGAACATCAATCACTTTGGCGCACAATTCTCTAAAAAAAGTACAATACTCGTTCAATACTAAACCAACAGATTTGGGAGTGTGGATCTCATGGCTAAGGGCAAAAGTTGCTGCATTAAAACATGACAATCATGACTCTTCAACCCTACAATTTTTCTCTCCTGAACTTGTATATGTTGAGAGATATTTGAGGAGAATCCATCTGGCAATTTCAATTCTCTCAACACTTTTAGGAACCTTGTCTTTTCTTCGTTATTCAAACTATACAACGCATGAGGTAAAATAAACTTTCCTGAATGCTTCTTTGAAGGCTTTGGATGCAAGGGTCTTCTTTATTTCATTTTCTGCATATCAAGATGAGCTTTGATGTTGTCCTTACTTTTTCCGTCTTTTTGAAAAATTGTATTTAAGATGTTGTCACACACATTCTTCTCAATATGCATACGCACCAATAATGTTTTCCAATAGGGCAATTCAAAGAAAATACTCTCTTTTTTTTCAACCCTCAGGTGATTGCCTCTCTTGATAAGCTACATTGTTAACAATTTTTCCAAATACGACATTATCATGACCTTCCCAACATTTTAACACATCCTCACCAGACAGTGGAATGGGTGCCTGCTCATTCTCAACTTTGCCATCAAATGTCTTCTCATCATTTCTCCAAGGATGGTTAAGTGGCAAGAAATGACGGTGCCTCATATATACACATTTGCGACTAAAAGGAAGATAAACAGAGCCATGATGAATGTGGCAAATAGGGCATGCCCTGTATCCTTTTGTACTCCAACCTGATAGCATACTATATGCAGGAAAATCATTAATAGTCCATAAAATAGCAGCACACATTTGAAAATTTTCCTCTTTTTTGCATCATATGTATGTACACCATGTTCCCACAAAGTATTCAATTCGTAAATAAGTGGTCGAAGATAAACATCAATATCATTGCCAGGTGATTTGGGCCCATCAATAAGAAGAGACATTATAAAGAATGATTGTTTCATTGCTAACCAAGGTGGCAAGTTGTAAACAACTAAGACAACAAGCCATGTGCTTCGACTGCTACCTAATGATATCTTGAAAGGGCTGAAGCCATCACTGACAAGTCCAAGCCTAACATTGCGAGTCTCTCTACTAAATAATGGATGTTTATTATCAAAATCCTTCCAAGCTACAGAATCTCTAGGATGACACAGTTTTCCACCTTCATCTCTTATAGCACTATGATGCCATTTCATAAAGCTTGCAGTTGACTTGACATAAATAGCCTTTGAAGTCTTGGAATTAAAGGAAAGTGGCGAACAACTTTCATAGGAACATTTTTCCTTCCTTTACAATTCTCTCCTCTCTCCTTCCATCTTGAAGCATTACACCTCAAACATTTATGAGATTCTCAAATTCCTTTCGAAATAAAATGCAATCATTTGGACATGCATGTATCTTTTTACAATCTAACCCTAGTTCAGACATCATCTTTCTACACTCATACCAACTGCTTGGAAGGATATTGTCATCAGGTAATGCATCTTTAAAAAGTGCAAGTACCGCAGAGAATGATTTATTGCTCCATCTATGTAAACATTTGAGTTGGAATAAATGCACTATGAAGGAGAGCTTTGAATATTTATTACAACCATCATAAAGTGGTCTCTTGGCATCCTCTATGAGAAGCTCAAATTTTTTTGCTTCTTCATTCCTGTCTTTCCCTTCTAAATCATTAGTAGGATGGAACAAGAAAGCATCACTTAACATTTCTGTCATGTCATCTACTGAATTGACATGTTCATTAATTTCCTCTCGAGATCGTTTTCGAGATTCGCCATGAAAGTTCCAAAGTCTGTATCTTGGTTTAAATCCTTCCCTAATAATGTGGAAGTGAACAACATCCTTCTCTTGATGAAACTTATTTTCACATTTTGAACATGGACATTTTATTGTTCCTTCAGTGGTAATAGTTCTCACTGCAAAGTCCATAAAGTACTGTACTTCAGCTAAAAACTCAGGGCTAACTCGTTCATGCTTAGTCTTATACTTATACATCCAACTCTTATCATTAATGTATGTATGATCCATCCTTCAAAAAAAAAAACACAACAAATGGTTAAAAGAAAAGGAAACATTCAAGCAAGTAGACTATGAGTTTATTTATCATAAAGTAGTACACAATTTTAGAATTATACTTTTCTCTTTGTTTTTCAATTGTTTAGTTCACTAATTTGATCAACATATATATATCTTTGACTTGTTTACTTATTTATGGAAACCAGCAAACTAAAAGATTTAAATACCATTAAACTAACTTTATTTCACCAACATTTAAATAAAATACTCTTTTGTTAAAACTCTTAGAATCATAATGGAAGCTATTAAGAGTATAAAAAGTAAAAAAGTAGACAACTCCTAAATAGCAAATTGTTGACCAGAGGCAATAAAAGTGTCATGTCCAAGCATTTTAGTTATAAACTGCATGGATATTCAACTTGACACCCACAAATTCATGTATATGTGCAAAATCTCTATGTTGCATTGCTAGTCCAAATTGTTAACATATTCAGATATCTATTAATTTTTTATAAGACTATTTTGACAATAACTTATTCCTATATTCCCATTAGACATTGGAGAAAGATAAATTTTTAATTGTTGCCTAAAAGATATCTTTTACGGAAGATAGCACTCATTATTTTGGAAAGATTGAACCCCCAATGTATGAACACGGAAGCATGAAGCAATTAATAATTATTTGGGAATAGATGTTTTGCTGAACTCCTTCTACATTATTTTCTTGCAAAACCAGACACAAATAGATTCAAGATCGTTAGAGTTATGAAAAAATAGAAAGAAGCAAAGGAAGAAGAAAGAAATATAAAATGGCTGGTCTTCTGCCATGGAAATTAAGATAGGAAAATTATGATCTTCCAATGGGTGCTTTGAGGTTTCATCAACCCTTAAATGAGAAAAATTAAAGATTGCAGAATATGAATAAGCTAAAAGAGAAAAGCTAAGGACTATGTCAAAGAAGTGAACCTTCCAATGAAGAAGAGTCACTTTGATGGTTCTCATTGATGTAGATGCCGACCCGTCGTCGGCAAACATTGTGAGGACAGGAAAGTCAATCTCTGTGATCCAGAAGCCGTCGACCCTAAACTGAAGAAGATGGGCGTAGGAGGAGTTGTATCAGAATAATATGTTATTTACACAACTTTTGAAAATTAAGCATCATGAAAGTTGTTCTGCCCACCCTTCCACAGATCACTGAGTTGAATTCCAAGTAAATATAGTTTGCATTAGCGTACAAAGAACCAGAGAGGAGTCAGCTTCTTCTTGTGGAAAGGATGAAAGCTTGATAACTCAAACACAGCATGACATTAATCAAGCCTCTATACCATTTATTCGAGAATGTGATATTAGTTCAAACAACATGTTTGAATGTAAATATCTCCCCCAATTTAATCCCATCTAGTAACCTCTTCTCAATCAAGTCTATTTTCTGCTAGGGTCCTAAATATTGATATGAGTAATGCATGACTATTAAGATAGAAGAGTAATTTAAAAAAAAAAAATTGTGTATGAAAAAGATTAGCTACTTTGAATTGTGAGCCGAGGGAGTGTTTAGACAGCATTCAGCTAGTTATTCAAGATCCAAACAGTACCACACCAGTACTTTTAGGAACATAAGCAGAGAAATAGTGTACCATTTATTCAACCCAACTGTGAAAAAACCACGGATCAAAGTTTCCCAGTGTCATGTTTTATGGGCTGTTCAATTATATGTGTTTCATGGATAAAGGCTAGTTATGTTCTTGAGCATCCATCTTTTATTTGCACTATTTATAGCAGACGTATTTGCTTGATAGAACAGGTGGGGCATGGAAATAACCTACTGTTCCTTAGCTATTGGTTTTATAGCAGAGCTATTGTCTGCAAATCACTGTTAGAGATGATAATTATTATGTTTGTTGACATCAGACTTAATCGATGTAATCTGGCAGGAAATATAAAGGGTATGTGTAACCGTAGGAGTCGGCTTGAGATAATGAGGAAAAGAGAAACAGGCTACCGGTCTACATATATGCAAAAGAGCATTTAGAAAGCATATTTAAGATGAGAAGCAAGCAGGGCCGCAGGAGGATGGCGAAACAAGGGAACGACAAACTAACCTCCAGCCGCTAAGAAAAAAAGGCGAACAGCCTCCTTCCGTGCAGCATAGACGAAGGACATGAACGGAGAACCCTAAACATCTCTACGATCTCGATGGTGTGGATGAATGCTAAAGACAGGGTCGGAGTCCAACCGGAAGGAGGACTTTGCTTTCGTGCACGTTTTGGGCGCGACAGTTACAGAGTACGTAGGAATAGAAAAAAATTGGGGCGCGGGAGGAGTCTAGTAAATCGACGGTCATTCTGTCACCTTCTAAGTGGGTTTACGCATAGGTTGGGCCGACGGTCCAATTCCGTCGTCCAAGTAGAAGACCGCCGACGGTTCCACCCATCAGCGTAGGCTCTTCTCTAATTTCCACTCAGATTTACATGTATATAGAAGCAACATGTGCTTAGTAGATCATTGGAAGTGCAGGTCATCCAAATGCTCAATTCTCAACAAGAAATCCTAGGAAATTAGAGGGAATAAGAGTTGTGGTTTTTGATGACATCCTGTGGCATGTAGATTACTGCATGCATCAACGAGTTAGAAGGTAAAGTATGTTATGATAGGTTAAGAAGGCAGTCGATCAAATGGTAGCTAGGAACAAGCAAGAGTTTGCTCTTTCAGGCTGGCAGGCCAAAAACAAGATGAGAAATACTAATACCCGGGCACCCGGGCAAATGACTGCCCGGTGCCCTGCTGGCGCCCCCGCATTGGGTGCTGCCTAGCGCAAGATAACAAATAGAAGATAGAAATACAGAGATCAAATAGGGGAGGGGGGGGTTGTAGGGTGCAGAGGGAGGGGGGCTCAAGAGGCGGAGGTGGAGTGGGGGGGGGTTGCAGGGGGCAGAGGGAAGGGGGTGGGGGCACATGCCGGCGGAGGTGTGGGGGAAGGGGGGGTTGCAGGCTGCAGAGGGAGGGGAGGGGCACAGGCAACAGAGGCGGGGAGGGGGGGGGCGACGGGTGAGGGGCATTGGGAGAGAGAGAGGTGATGGCGGCGGAAAGCTTGGCGACCAGGGATGGCGGCGGTAAACTCGGCGACTGGCAAGTGACAAGATGGCTAGGGGCATGTCTCCGACGACGAGCGAGGGAGCTCCGAGACGAGAGGAAACAAGAAAGGGGGAAATGGGGGGTAGAAGGTTCTGACAGAAGGGACGAGGGGAAGAAGAGAAAGGGGGAAAATGGGGGGCAAAAGGTTTGACGGAAGGGGGTGGGGGTGGGGGAGGGGACCTAATTTGTCATCAATCTGTCGCTAATTAGTGACGGAGTAGCAACGAAAATATGTCTGTCGCTAAATTCCGTCACTAAATCATAATTTTCTTGTAGTGGAAGTCATACATTAGAAAACGAGCGGACAATCCAAGAGTCATTAAAGAAGGTGCTTTAATCTCCTACAAAATCATTAAGATTTAAGAATGAGACGACCGCATGAGGCATCTATCAGAGAATGAAGTAATATATGTTTGGCTGTATGATTAGTAATAAGGAATGACCTGATCCACCGACATTGCAGTCCCAAGTTAATTTTCCTTCCCTATTTGCTCTACCCTTTTTGTTATAAAACGGGCAGAGAACATAGATTTCAAGGGGAAACAAGGAGAGAAGGATAGATAGATGGATAGAGAGGGTGATATCCAATAGAGGAAAAAGGGCATTCTTTTGCAATTTAAGTCCGCTTCAACCAATTGCCTAGCTACTCCGGTGAGTTCCATTTGATTTTGCTCGTAGTGATGGTCACAAGTACGTCATCAAATATGTTACATGGGACTCTACGCTTTCATATATCAAAATAGAATTGCTTGCGCTTGCTTTTCCATGTACCTTCAATTTGGTAATTACTATGTTGAAGAAGAATGCGATGTAATATTACATTCTTTTTAAACATTTTCTTTTATTTCTCACAGCCGTCTCATTTCAAGAAAAATGGATCACATGTTATTCCATTTCTCTGGAGTTTAATATTTACATGTGAACAATCATATATTGAATTAATGTCACAGATGGTTCTACTGTGATTCTTTGTTGTAGACAACAAATATTGAACAGAAGGCTTCATGAAAAATAAAAAAATGAGAAAAAGAAATATACTACTTCGAATCGATCTGAATTGTTGCCCCACATTAGCATGCATGAACATCTCAGAGTTTTGCAGCGACTTGGCCAGTGGCATCCTTTACGGAAGGGATGCATTGGGATAGCGCAACTACCAGTCTTTTGATGTCTTCTGACGTATGTGCAGCATTCAAGGTCACTCGCAGCCTATATAAAAGCAATAAGAGTATATATGTGTCTAGTGAGTTGTCAATACTGGAAAGATGCATGAAATTAATGTAAAGTTTGAATGTACATATACAGATGTAACTAGTGTTGAACGAGGAAGATCGGCTCACCGGCATGCATTTGCAGGAACCGCTGGCGGTCTAATAGCGGTGACATGGAAACCACTCTCCAACATGTGTTTGCTCCTGTCGAGAGCTTCTTGCTCTGTGCCGACTACGAGGAAGATGATGGGGCTGGTGGCTGGGTACTTGGTTAAGGCCACAAACTCTTGCACTCTGCTCCAGATAGCTTGTCTACGCCAAGACTCCTTCTGGGCCACCGTCAAAGCAACTACACACACACACACGATTAATCAAAGAAGAAGCCATGAGCGATGATTGATATAACCTTGTGAATATCTTATAAGTTGCATGCACAATTAAACTAGCTAGTGCATTTTTATAATTTGTGTTAATTGTGGATGAGAAAAATTAAGGCATAAATTAATATCAATGAAGGAATGCAGTAGTACCGTAGGCAGCAGCAATGACGGGCAAGGGACTAGTAGTGGTGAAGATGAAAGGCCTTCCCCTCCCTTGGATGAGCTTCTTCCACTTCTTGCTGCAGGTTATAATACCGCCTAGGCATCCGACGCCCTTGCTCAAAGTCCCAGCACATATGTCAATCTGATCTTCGATTCCATATACCTCCACAATGCCACCACCGTTCTTGCCACAGACAAGGGTCATGTGTGCCTGCGTTTATGACGTATATGGACATAATTAACATGGCAATGCCCACCACATTTTTTTTTGCCTCAAACAAGATAATTAGTTGTATATACATTAATTTGTCGTTTAATTAGCTATATATATTGCTTAACTTACATCATTAATTATGAACAGGAAGCCATGCTTCTTTCGAAGCTCCACAAGCTCAAGCATCGGGGCAAAGTCTCCTTCCATACTGAACAAGCTGCATATATGGTCAAGAGAAAAAGAGTATTAAGAGAAGCTAAACATAATGTTTAATTTGTTCCGATAGATGATGCATATACACACATGATCATGAAATATCAATACTTGACAGATCGGAAGGAGCTACTGCATGCTGGGAGATAGAAAGGCCTTGAGCAAATTAGTAAGTCACCTGTCAGTGAAGACGACCTTCTTCTGGACTGGGCAATTCGAGAGGAGTTCATCGAGGTGCTTCATGTCGTTGTGCCTGTACACGAACACATCGGCCTCTTGGTGACGCTCTGCCATGCGGAGGGCGTCATAATGGAGGCATGGTTCAGCGTGTCAGAGGAGATGGCGATCTTCTCATGTTTGGCCGGCCTCCTGCCAGCACAGGTGAGGGAGGCGATGTTTCCCAACGCCGCAAGGAGCGCGGTGTTGGCAGAGAAGCCAGTGGGGGTGATCAGGCAGGCCTCCTTCTTGGTTAAGTCCCCCAAGGCTTGCTCGAGCAGGCGATGGTAGTCGGTGTGACCGCTCACCATGGAAGACGATCTGGGACCCATCCCATAAACCAGGGAAGCCTGTTCCATATGTGTATGTATATCGATAATTAGAAGGCCCCCATCGGATTAGATCCATTGCTCACTCAAATTTGCTGCAAACTAGAATCAACGTCCATCAAGGTTGCATGTGCTTTGTTCCTCACCTTTGCAGAAGCCTGGCGAACGGCAGGGTGGGTGCTCAAGTTTAGATAGTCGTTCCCGGAGAAGAGGACCACCTTCTTGCGAGGCGGCTGATCACCCTCCACGACGCCGGCCTTGGGGTTCTCCACCTCCAGCTCCAACATAGTCCGGTCCCAAGGGCCGAGGCGCTCGAACGTCTCGATGGCGGCGAGGGGGTCCTCCGCCGGGCTGGCCACCTTGGGGACGCGGACGTTGGGCAGGTATGCATGAAGTCGTTCTTGTCCACCTTGGCTGTGGCCTTCACGACCAGCTCCTCCCACATCGCGGCGATGGGATCCATTTCTACGCCGGCCTGTCTGGGAAGAGAAATGCTTTTCTCACATTGATTGGTCGGCCCGCGGCGCTTCCACGTCCGTCCGGGCAACCGGGCAGACGTGCAGGTAGCATTTCTCGTCTGGGAAAAGCGGTATTAAGTGTTATGGCAATCTAGCTAGACAGAGGTCGGGGGTACGTGTACGATGTCAAGAGCAAGCCTTAGGAGGTGTGATGGCCTTGATCTGTTGTGTGGGTTGGATATGGAACCCCCGTGTCCTTGGTCTATTTATATTGTGAAGAAATGCGCGGCGAGGGCAAGGCTGGTCAACCCAACTGTTGACGGGAATATTTTAACTCTCCCTCGTGACATGTGCTTGTGTTTACTTCCGTGTGGGTGTGCGCGACTGGGTAAGATGTACATTTGGTGTGTATTAAATAGGCACGTCTAATAAAATATGTCATCTTAATATATATTATATATATATATATATATATATATTGGACAGTGTCATCTCAACTCTTAACATTTAAGAAATATAAATAGAGATTATTATAAATTTTCAAAGTTGAGATGTCATAATTCAGTGGAAGTGGTGCACGTAGCTTCTTTTTCTGTCCCTGACTGGTGATATATAGAAATTTGCGTTTAGCTGGAGTTTTATATTATTATTCATGAGGTGGGGGGGTGTCTATCGAGATGTGCGCGTCTCGGCAATTAATTATAGTCCCTTGCTGAGTCAAGCTTGAGCGGCCGAGTCACCAGTGGCCTGTGGATTTTAGAATGAAATTGTGCTCGGTGGCCTTGGACTATAATACATCCGTGAGTGAGAGTTAATCTCCATTATCTATTTGGGGTCAGTTACATTATTTTATTTTTGGTCAAATTTTTTTATCAAGTCTTATAATAGTGTTTAAATTCAAAAAATTTAAGTCTTTCTTAATAACATCGCACCATCTCATTTTAGGTCTTTTGTTAACTCTTTTATTGACATTTATTAAATTTTAATTACATCTTTTAAACGGTGCCGAATTAGAACGACAGTACACGTGTTCAAACCATCTAAGTTCAATTTTTTCTCTTTTGTCTATCAATTGAAACTATTCCCAAATCTCCACGAAAACTCTCATTCATAATCTTATCTTTTTTTAATTTTACCATATATCTATCTTAGCATTTTTATATATGCTACACACATTGTGAGTAAAAGATACTCTAATTACGATAATGGTAGGATATGTATAATCTCCTTGTTCATATTTTTGACTTTTTTTTTAATCTGTGAATTGTTTTCAATCGATAATCTCACAACCAACATAGGGTTTTTTTATTTAAATAATCATATTATATTATTTAATTATTTAAATAATCACATTTTAAATTTATTCCAAAATACTCATCAAGTTGCCACGTAGGCAACTTGGGTGACCGGGAGACGGTATACAGTAATATGTCGGCATTGTGAATGCAGACTTGGGAGTCGGCATTTCGAAAGCCGACTCCAAAGTCGGCATTGAGAATGTCGACTCCCAAGTTGGCATTGTCAATGTCAATGTCAACTCCCAAGTCGGCATTCTCAATACCGACTTTGGAGTCGGCTTTCGAAATGCCGACTCCCAACCAAATCGGCATTGAGAATGCCGACTCCAAAGTCGACATTCTCAATGCCGACACCTCCCTTAATACCCCGAACGCAACGCCGAGGCCCCCCTTTTCCTCACCCCGAAACCCTCATTTTCCTCACCACCCCGAAACCCTCCTCTTCTCTTCCTCACTCTGCTGCAGTCGGAGGCGCCAGCGCCAACCCTTGACGCCTCCTCTCCCTCGCCGCGCCAACGCCAGCCCGCCGCGACGCTTCCTCGCCGCGCTAGCATCTCCAGCACCTCCCCCCCCCCCCTCCCACAGCCATCTCCAGCACCTCCCCCCCCCTCCATCACCTCCCACCCACCCAACCGCACCTCCCCCCCTCCCTCACCTCCCACCCACCCAACCGCACCTCCCCCCCTCCCTCAGCCATCTCCAGCACCTCCCCTCCTCCCTCACCTCCCACCCACCCGGCCGCCCCACTCAACTGGTATGTTAATATATTTTTTAATCTTTTTATTATATTATTTGATATACATTTTTTTATGAATGTTAGTTGCATATAAATTTGATGTTTAATGAATCTTGTTTGACAAATGTATTTTGTTTAACAAATATAATTTGTTTAATGATTTTCATTTGACAAATGTAATTTGTTTAACAAATGTAATTTGTTTAAATGATTCTTGTTTGACAAATGTAATTTGTTTAATGATTGTTGTTTGACAAATAGAATATGTTTAAATAATTTTGTTTGACAAATGTTATTTGTTTAAATATTCTTCTTTGATAAATGTGATTTATTTATCTTATAAATGACAGATATGACCAGTTCAAATATTTCTTTAATGTGCTATTATGATGGTGTCTTACGTATTGAGGATCATAAACCTCAATATGAAGGGGGCATTGTACGCATTTTACGTGTAAAGAAAGACACAACTTTTACTCAATTGATGAGAAAATTATATGTCTTGACGAAATATGACGAAAGACATATTAAGATTGGTATAATATGCAAGTGGCCTACTTCTATGGGTGAATATATTGCTGTGAGAGTTGAAGATGATGAAACGGTTGAAAGTATGTTCGATTTGTATCCTTCTCATGTATCTACTATACAATTATATTTAGAGAAGGAAGATGTAGATAATATATCTACTCAAGGCAACGATGAAGTGCAAACACATGGTCATATTGATGACAAGTTGCATACTCAACACAATGAGTATCAACAACCAAGTGGACTTTTCACACGTATATTGAATGATGATGCTGATTCTACTGGATTTTATTCTGCTAATGAGGGAGATGTACGGAACGAATCATATGACTAAACTTTACCTACAGATTATAACCCATAGTGAGTTGTCTCCCATAATTGTACAAAATATATATTAGTGTGATTAAATTTTGATAACATTTATAATTTTTATTTGGAGGTCTATTGGCTATGGAGGTGGCTCCTCACAATATCCTTTCATGCCAATCACTGATCCTTCACATACTTTTCATAGTACGAGCTCATCAGGGTATGTGATTTATCATCCTCATAAAATATTTTGATGTATTCACATAACATACCATAAATCTTGTGTCATCTTTGATTGTTATGTAGGCACCATGTAACAGAAGAACATGTGATTGAGGAGGATGAAGAAAATGAAGTAGATTCACAAGATGATATAGATGACAATGAGAATATGGAAGAGGGAGATAGTGAACCATTATTTGATATTGTTAGGGTTAATAATACAGAGATTGAATATGAGCAAGACCCTCCAGATGTATTCACTTCTGATCAATGGATAGATGAAGCCATGATGAATAATTCTCATGAAGAGATAGATGTACCTTGTACTTTAGAGGGTGAAGAGCCTCATGTTGGACAAATTTTTACAAATAAGAAGAATTTGATATATACATTGCAAATATATTCAGTTCAACATAGTGTCCAATATATGGTGACACGAAGTCACACAAAGATGTTTACAACTCAATGCATTCATGATACATGTGCATGGAGGGTTCATGCATCATTTGTCAAGGGATTTAAATATTTCAAAATAAAAAAATATGCTGGACCTCATTATACATGTGTGAATCCAATATTGCAAAGTTCCAATCGCCAATGCACATCTCGTTTTGTTCAAAGGTTGATTTTGTCAGCTGTGAAGACAAAGTTAACAATTACACCAGAAGTGATTGTGAGAAGAATACTAGATGAATATCATGTTGAAATTTCATATAAGAAAGCATGGATTGCAAAATGTTTGGCTATGAAACAAATCTTTGGCAGTTGGAAATCATCATATGCTACTCTACCCCGGTATCTAGAGGCCTTTCAATTGACAAATCTAGGGACAGTTGCGCAATTCACCTATGCAGAACAATCTGTCTTTCATTTTTAGAGAGTTTTTTGGTTATTTGCACCTTCTATACAGGGGTTTCCACATTGTAGGCCATTGATAAGTGTTGATGGAACACACCTGTATGCAAAATATCCTGGTGTTTTGATGATTGCTACTGGTGTAGATGCAGACGATGGTTTATTCCCCATTGCATTCGCTATTGTTGAATCGGACAATGGCGATTCTTGGGCATGGTTTTTGGTGTGCATCAGAGAGAAAGTTACAAATAGAGTTGGTCTTGCAATCATTTCTGATCGATATAGAGGTTTGGAGCATGTAGTACTTGAGATATTTCCTCCTCCGATTGGTTACCATCGTTGCTGTTTGTGACACCTTGCTGATAACTTTCAAAAAACATTTCGTGATAAGACATTGACAGGTCTAGCATGGTCTGCAGCAACTAGAAATGTATCTTTGAATTTCAACATTTGATACAAAAAATAGAAGAAATGAATCCTCAAGCAAAGAAATGGTTGGAAGATGTGGGTTATGAAAGATGGACAAAGGTATATGATGGTGGTAAGCGGTTTGGTATGATAACAACAAATATTTCAGAAAGTTTAATAGTGTATTGAAAGGTGCTCGAGGTTTGCCTATCCAGGCTTTAGTGCAAAAACTTTCTACAAGTTAAATAAACTTTTTGTTAAACGACGTGAGGATGGTTTGCAATGGGAATCATCATATGCTCCTAGTGTAGAAGTCTAACTTCGTGTTACTGAGCGAGAGGCTAGAAGATGTCAGGTGATCAGATTTTCTAGACATGAGTTTCAAGTCACTAATTCACACAGACATCAATACACTGTTAACTTGGGACCGCAATGTGGTTGCTCCTGCAATGTTTATTGCATGATAGGTCTTCCTTGTGTCCACATAGTGGCATCTTGTAGATCATTTTCAGAAAATATTTCACACTTGAACTTTTGTGCTGCATTTTATTCTGTGGAGGCCTATCGACAGACATATGGCTTTGTTTTTCATCCTGTCTTGGACATCGACATTGACCCCCGCATCGGGGTGCTACATTGCAACCTCCATTTGAACGCAGGTAAAGTGTTCGCCCACGTAGCAGACACCTTCATATGTATATGGATACGAAAAAGAAGGGTCATCTCATAACCATTGTAGCCATTGTGGCCAACCAGGACATTATACAAGTACATGTCCAGGGGTACAACCCCCTCATCATAATTAGTAAGTGTTTTTTATGTTGTTTTACACATATTCTGACACATATTTATTTCTGTTGTTTAAATACTTCTAATTTTTCACACGTATACATGTCTGTTGTTTACACATGTTCCTTATATACTTATAATTTGTCATGCATATATATGTCCGTTGTTTACACATGTTGTTTATATACTTATAATTCTTTTTATATGTAGGCTTTGCAGAGATGGACCAGCTTCCAGGTCCTGTAGATACTTCTGTATTATATGCACAGGATTCTCATAGATCACAGTTGGTTTACGCTAGCCAGGTATTGTTATGTTAATGTATGTTGTTGTTACTTGTGCATAAATTTAATGTTAACATATTTTTTTAAAAAAAATTCAGGAAACAGAAGTTCTTAAATGTTGGGAGCACCATAGGAGCTTAGGTGCATGGCCAGTTGACCCCCGCATTGTAGAATATATACATAGATATGGTTTATTTCATTTGACTTAGGTTCAGTGGATCAGGTTAGATTGGGCATTGATCACTGCCCTTGTTGAGAGATGGAGGAGTGAGACACAGACATTCCATCTTAGACATGGGGAGATGAGTATCACGTTGCAGGATGTTGCTATTTTGATGGGATTACCAATTGATGGTGATGTTGTTGTAAGAGACACTAGTTTAGATTGGACAGATGTTTGCATGGTACTTTTAGGTGATGTTCCGGATATGATGAGACGAGGTTCGGTAAAATTATCTTGGTTGTGAGAGAGATTTGCAGTTATCGCAGAGGATGCATCGACGGAGGTTGTTAGACGACATGCACGAGCATACTTGTTACATCTTTTGGGTTGTACTATTTTCAATGATAAGATAGGAAACTCAGTGCCACTTATGTATCCACCACTTCTAGAGGACTTTGATCGAGCTAGTAGTTACTTGTGGGGTGGAGCGACACTTGGTTATCTCTATCGTCAGTTGTCTATTGCATGCAAGTCGGATGCCAAGGCCATTTGTGGTTCATTGACTCTTCTTCAGGTAATTTGTCATTTAATGCATATTTATTTTATCTCTAACAATTTATTGCATGTTCTAAGTATTTGATTATTTTGTAGTTGTGGTCTTGGGAGCGACTACATGTGGGACGTCCTGATATTGCGATGCATCCTTTGACACAGGACATGCCTTTGGGTCACAGGTAAATTCAGAATGTTGTGTGACTATTTAATTATATAAATGTTACTAACTCACAAATAAATTTTAGGTGGAATGTTCCAAGAGTAGAGATAAATAACCCTCGCCATGTTTTGAGACTTTACAGATCAGAGCTTGATCATCAGGAGGACTACCAGGTAAACATAATGAAACCTATTGTATTGTACACAGAGGATATAATACTTACACTTACACTTACATCATGCATTTTCAATACATGTTAGGTGGGAGCCATACACTTTTGATATATTATAGATATTACCAACTATTTCTAGGCAGGCATCTCATCTTTGGTTGTCTCAGGTTCCTCTTCTTTCTTTTTCTATTGTTGAGATGCATGTTCCAGATAGAGTACTTAGACAGTTTGGTAGAGTATAGCATATTCCTGATCCTGTTGATGCATTAGATCGTGTCACCCGAAAGAGACGTGGGCATATTGATTGGGCTAGATATTTTGCACATTTTGTACAGATGTGGCATCGTCGGACAGATTACATTATACACTGTTGGTATTGGTAGAGTGGAGTATATGTCTTGGTATTCGTCTATCACTAGGCAGTACATTGGTCGGCCAGGTTTCACTTATGATATGCGTTATGAGCCGCATGATCACATAGAGAGGAGTCTGGTAGAAGGTATGAAGCATTTACATATGATGGCTACTGATGGCCTTCAGGATGATATGATATCGGATAGTACACAGTCTAGATTCATAGCCATGCAGGTATACATTGATAGTGTGCTATCTCAGGTTCAGCGGACAGATTCATCTACATCAGATGCAAGACCTTCAGAGCCATGTGCAGGCACGCCACAACAGCCAGATGATGCAGGACCACCTCAGTTTTCTCTAGATGTTATGACAGTTTCACAGTATGGAGCTTCACAGTTACTGACAGATGAGGGAATGCCAGATACACAGCCACCACAGTCTACAGTAGGTACATATCATCACCAACGACGTCACAGAGGTTCGACTAGCACACTACCACAGCAGAGTCAGTCTGATCTTCTTGGAGAGACATTAGGCAGTATATCAGAGGACATGGATTCTGAGACAGCACAGTCAGAGTCATGTGATGCTATCTTAGTGCATGAGACACAGTCACAGTCGGAGACAGAGGTTGATGCACAGGAGCAGTGTCACAGTCCTGGTCGTGGTCGAGGTCGAGCATCTAGAAAGGGAAAGAAGAGATGGTTTCCACAGTTTTTTTGAGATAATTTCTGTACTTGATATTGTTTAGTTGTGTTTTTGTGTACATATGTTATTTTGATGTATTTGTGATTTAGACATGATGCATATGTGACTTAGACATCTACAAACATTTTGGCATGTTATTTGTGATTATCCTTGACATATACATAGAAATGTTATCGTACAGGAACAAGTACAAATAATGAAAATATAAGTGGAACAGGGGAGGTGCTGTCCATTTTTTTAAATTAAATAATGTTTAGAATAACTAGAGGTATGTTTACAACCATATAATTTGTTATTAAAAATCTACTTTGATATCATATTAAAAGAGTCGAATTCTAATCTAAAATCTAGACGTTGAGTTGAGAGAATTCTCTTTATATATATAATGGTAAAACTCTTATAAAATTTCAATATAAAATTAAGTAAAAAAACATCAGATGATTTCAAAGCCTTGTCCAAATTTTCAAAACCTTGTTCAAAGCCATTCCCTGTGTTTTGACAAGCAGCAGCTCTTTGAAAACACATGAAGCGCTGCCTGTGTTTTCACAGACAGGCCGCGCTCTGTGTTTTCGCAGAGCGCGGGCTCTCTGTGAAAACACAGACAGGCCGCGCTCTATGTTTTCACAGAGCGCGGCTCTCTGTGAAAACATAGGGCGCGGCCTGGAGAGATTTTTTTTTTTTTTACATTTGTAGTCTAAAGTCGGCAATGCCAATGCTGGCTTTAGAGTCGGCAATGGCATTGCCGACTCCAATTAGAGTCGGCAATGCCAATGCCGGCTTTAGAACCGGCATTGGCATTGCCGACTCCAAAGCCGGCATTGCCAACTCCAAAGCCGGCATTGCCAATGCCGACCCTATTCTACATCCGGTCTCACGGTCACCTAAGTTGCCGACGTGGCAACTTGGTGACTATTTTGAGAAATATTTTTAAAATGTGATTATTTAAATAATTAAATAATATAATATGATTATTTAAATAAAAAACCCACCAACTATATATATGGATGAAGTATGTTTGCTAGTATTTTCAGTTATTCGGAAGTCTCACGGTGGGTAGTAGATTTTTTTATGGAGGATAAACCATGCACATGCATGAAGTGTTTAATTAATTAACGTAGGCCCTTACCATGCTGTCTCAAGTTAAATTTCTTGTTTTCTTGCAAATGCTCGGGGTGAAATTGAAAGTTGTAACAAAGACTTCTTAAAATAAAGAGTTTTTTTTTTTTGCCAACGAAACTATAGTTCATTGGCTTAATGTATTATACCTGATAGGGCCCTTGACCGGGCCTTCGGCTTGGCCTAGTAAAGGCCATCAAGGGCTTAACAGCAAAAGTAACAACACCAACAACAACACTTGAACCTCCAAATGGGTGGAGTAATCTCATATCGGAAAACATAGATTCTCCTCACCTAGGAGGGGCTTCAAAGGAAGCCTAATAGTCGCAAGTAAAAGAGGGGCCAAGTGTCACACCTAGACATTGCCAGCGTCTACTCTCTCTTTCCCTCCACTTAAATTATTCTTTTCCCACTTGGACGAAGTCTACCTTAATGACTTGACCATCAGAGGGTTGTCTCTGGCCCCACATCCTTGGGAACGACTTTTTTATAGGTTGAGGCAATCTGATCCAATTACAGCACTTGTTCCTCACTCGCCAGCATTTTGTCTTAGTCCAAACTCATATCCGACATGGTCTACCTCTCTCCAAGCTTGAAAGCCAAGTCGGGGCCGGCCATATCATTGGCACCGTCTGTGGGAACAATATTGTTTGCCATGTCTCCACCGAAAGGCAAGGTAGCTGCCTGGTCAAAAGATATTGAGCACCATGAACTAGACGAGATCGCGGGCATTGTCGATCAAACTATGCACAAACCACAACAGTCTTAATTAGTCAAATAGTTCCAAGCTTTGTCACAACAAGTCATATAATAGACGAGACATTGAGAGGGCTTGCAGGGCTTCTCGAACTAATAGGGGCCTTGTTCTGTTAATTGGAATCGTCCTCCCGAGCTACGGGTATGCCCCCGAAGGTCACCCGAAAGCCCCCTTGTGCAATAGTTCTCATTATGGTGTCCCCCTTAATAGACGAGACATCTGACCCATGAGGCTAGCTACCTCTGCCTCACCTCTCACGCTCAACCCGAAGGGCCTAGTGCAAGTTTCTAGAGGAGCGTAGCTTCAACCAACAATGAGAGGAAAGCTGACGATGTCCATAGCACGCCACTGAGTCCAATCCTTGCCAAGGCAGAAGGGACAAGGAAGAAGCTAGAAGAGATGTAGAAACAAGTTCAGAGGTTAGCTGGCTAGATACTTGGTAGTCATTGTTCCCCGGGTTTCCTTTGATCCCCCCTTCATCGAGTCATCCAACAGGCCATGCACTCGGGTAAGCTCGAGATGCCGAACATGACAATGTACGATAGCACCACCAGGAGCACTTCAACACTCTCTTGTCCTTCTAGAAGGAGTAAGATGAGGTCAAGTTCTGAGCAATCCTGACTCTACTAGAAGCAGATGTGGTAGCTTTGTCAAGAGCCTCATCCCCAGGATCTTCATCCTTCTAAGAGCTCTGGGCCCGATTCTTGGATCATTTCACTAACTACGCTCAGCCTATTGAAATATCGTTCCCCTTCGTTTCACAGTAGTCAGGAGAATCCCTTAGGAGTGACGTGGGCCGCTTCCATTCGGAAGCCTTGTAGAACCCGAAGCATGATATTGCCACTATCGTCTTTGCCCTGAAGGGAGGAACCACAGACATGACTTGAATGGATCACTTGCCAAGAGCCACTGACCATATTCTCCGACATCATGGGCAAGACAAACGCTACACCAATAGGGAAGCCATCGTCCTGGCTCCACGCACCAACTTTAGTCCAACCTGAGGAGAAAAGGGCTGCACCCCCACACAGTTCTACTACTGGATGAGAAGAGGATGAGAAGATATAATCAACAAGAATTTCCCCCGAGGAGAGTTCCCTTCTATCAACTTTCGACGTCACTCTCTCCTAGATCCTTATAGAGACTTGTGACAAACCTTACCTATGGTGGCCTAAGAATATGAAGTCAGACCCCCATAAGTCAGACAAAGGCAAATATAGTGAGTTCCATCGGGACCATGGACATACCACCTATGAATGTCAGTAGCTCTGGTTTAAAATCTAGATACTCATCAAGTGAGGCATCATTGATAGGAACTTTGAAGGTGGGCACCGAGCAGAGGAGAAGACCGAAGCTCTCCTAGCTCGAGATGAGACGAGGGGCTACCCCCCTCAAAGGCATTGTAATGATGATGTTAGTCAGACCATCTATCAATGGGTCGAGCTTGGGGAAGCGTAAGGCCAACATTCATGAAGTCTACTAGATATAAGAGGGGAAGCATCCAATTCCAAGGTCTAATGCCAAACATGTAATCTCTTTCTCAAATGATGGTCTAGAAGGGGTTAAGTCCCCACATGATGACGCTTTGGTTGTGGCGGCCAACGTCAACCAATATGATGTAGAAAGGGTCTTGCTTGACAATGGAAGTGCATTAAATGCCTTGTTTTATGATTGATTCTAGAAACTTGACATCCCACGGAGTCATGCCCATGGGAGCCGTCGCCGTCGCAAAAAATTTAAAAATTTCCATCTACTTTCACAATATTCCTAGATTTGTGATGGTTTCTTCATGTGATGCTTACATAGGTGTAATATTACTTTTGCCTTTTACACACTATTTACTTCATTATATGCAGTTTGGACAATTTTTACAAGGATACTCATCTTAATTATAAGGTTATTTGAGAAATTACCCGTCTTTTTAAAATTATTTCTAATAATGTCACCACATTAATGCAATTCCTGCAAAGGCGCCCATGCCAATAATTTTCAATAGTTTTTAGTGTTTCAAGACAAAAAAAATAAGGAGACGATATGCAAAGCGTTGTAAATCTCTCATAAGCTTTTTATCTCTCTTCTTCATACCATCAATTTATGATCTCTCTCTCTCTCTCTTTCTTTGGCACAAGAGACAAGTTGATCGAAAAACATACGTTCTCCTTATCTTGGAACTTTTGTTTAAAAGTGAATTTTACGGGTGAAAATATAATATGTTGAGTATTTGAAATTGATATAATGAACCACATGGGCATTTCTGACTCCATCCTGATATAATTAAGAAGATTATTAAAAAAAATAGGATGAAAATAGAGACACATTTTCTAAATAGACATTTAAAGGGGGTATTTAATTAGGAAGAAAACCGCTCTTCAAATTTCTATTAGTATTTGCATACACTTAATATTTTTGTGGCGGTGTAGGAGAGCCTGACACAATTGGGAGCACTGAGGATGCACGACGGTGGGCATGCACTTCCTTGGTCTGCCAGGTCCTTTCTCCTCATCCGGATCCAATATTATGTCCTCGTCCAGATCCTCCCAAAGACAATTACACACAACTTCATATCAATCATCACTACAAGAAATCTGAGCTCTGCCTACGAAGTTTCTTACGGTTCAATAAATCCGTAAGTTATTCGTATGGATAGACATATCTATGCTTACGAACTATACATGTCGTAAGGATATCGGATGAATTTTGTTCTTGAACTTTAAGATATACCTATCCCTATGACATAATATCGTAAGCATATAACATTATCATATACCTATGGAGTTTGATACAATAAATATATAATAAAATAATATTTTAACATTGGGCGCCCATTCTTTGGCCTCCCGCCCGCCCCGATTGAAGGGCAAAAAACCCCCCTCCTTCCCCTTGCCTCCACTCTCCTCCTTCCCATTGCAGCGGCGAAAGGGGAAGCAAGCAGTGGCGTCGTCGGCAGGCACTGGAGAAGACTCTCGGTGACGGCGTCCACACTGGAGAAGACTCCCGGTGATAGCCTCGTACTGGAGAAGGCGGTAGCAGGCGGCGTTGTCGGCGGTTTAGGGCGGTAGCAGGCGGCGGCGTCAGCGGTTTAGGGCAAGCAACGGCCCGTGCCTAATGGTTTAGGGCAAGCAACGACAGCGGAAGAAGGCGGCGAACTTCCGACGACGGCAGGGGAAGAACACTCCGGCCAACCCCTCCTCCTTCCCCTATTCCTCGCGAGCGGCTTCTCACTTTCACTTCGGTGCTGGGGGGCGCAACAGACCCCTTCTTCCGCGGGGGCTTGCGGCGGGCCTCTGACTCTTGCTCGACTTTCGCTACCCCCTCTCCCAGTCTTTTCGGGGTGTCCGCCTTGAGACGCCGCTGTGGGGTCAGCAGGGTGGGCTTACCCCACTGCGACGCGGGATCAGAGCAAGGAGGCAACAAGGCGGTCATGGCATCGTCCAAGTCATCCACTATTTCTACCATCGAGCAGCTCAAGACGTCTACAGGCGATCGTAAGTTCCCTTCACCGATCTCTCACCTCTGTGTGCATCTCCTGTCGATGAATCTTCTATTGAAGAAATGTTCGATTGTACTCCGAGCTAGGAAACATAGAGATGAAAACAAAAGAGATTTGCATCGTGTTGGATTAATTATTTTCTTATGCACCTTGCTACGGTTCTCGTCGATTGCATTTGATGTGTTTCTGCAAAACGAGTAAGTCATTAAAATTCTCTCCTACGGGTCTCATGACAATAACTTTTGTGATGACAGAGCTTTAGTAGTGGTGCAATCCACTATTTTTTTTCAAAAAGTATTTCTCCAACTGCGAGTGAGACAATGGAGTCCACAATCCACAAGAAAACCCTGCCTGAGCACAACCGATTTCATCATTATCCTATAGAGGTCTGCCTATGACCATAGGAAAGAAGTGAAGAAGGGAGATGCCTGGGTTTAACTTGCTAAATTTCTTATACATGAGAAAGTAAATATGCCTATTTTCCCATCTCATGCAGAAGGCATTCTTCTACAATGGCTGTTGCCTCATCTCATGCTATCCTGTCTTCTTGTCAAATTCATTTAGCAAAAATGCAAAACCATCCAAATTAGAGCATTTTGTTTCTGCACAGCACTATATGTCTCAGATAAAACCTGAATGTGATGCATTTATAAATCTGTTGCAGACCTATCAATGTAAGTCATCCTATAGTGGAGCAGATTTTCAAAGTAGCTTATGCTCCTGGATGAGCAGCATCCTTCTTATTCTTTATTCAGTCGATGTGGAAATTACGATCACCTCTCATGTTTCGAGCATTATGTGGCTTTTATCAGGAAAAGAAAGATCACTTAGGTTGATAGACACAAAGGCAAAACAGATTGTGATGTTATCTACCCGTTTTGTGAAGATCAAGCAGAGGATGTTGATCATTTAATGTTCACATGCCTATTAGTAATGAAGTATCCAAGTGATTGATCGGGAGTTCTCATTCTCTCTTCCATTTTGCCGTTGTCCAGCAGACCACAATTTCAAAGATTAAAGGCTGCTGCCACTTGATTCTGCATGTAGACACCTTCCTGGTTCACTATATGAGGAGAGAGAAATGATTGCATATTTCAAAGAACTAAAATTCAAATTCAGAATATCTCATTTACAGCCTTGTCTTTTTTTTTTTGCTGGTTAAGGCTTATTCTTCACCTCTCTCATTTTACTACCTCAGTTTATTATTAATAAAATTGGTGGTACGATCCATGATTTTCTTGAAAAAAGTATGATAGTTCCTAGCCATAGAAGGACTTGCAACTTTGATCAATATATTCTGTCTAATTTGGAGGTACTAGACAATCTGACATTTTTGCTCCATATGCATTCATTGACTTCCCGATTCACCAGTAATCCAAATAGATATGTGCACCAAACCTTTGTAGAGCTATTTGCTATTTTTGAGCCACCCATATTCTAGCATTGCGGTGCTACTTTGGTGAATAGGGAAGCTGATAGTCCACAGGTAGATGTTTGTCAGTAGTTTTCATCATCGACCTGTAGACTACTTCCCTGTCAGAGTACCCTAGGGGAATTTTCTGAAGGTGTGCATAGCAGCATGCCTTGTTCCTTTGGCATCTGGCAGGAAGGAACCCTATGGTGGGGCTATGCTTAGAAGTGGATCACCTGAAGAGGGAGAACTGTGATGTGTAACAACATCTCACTCTATTTTTTTTGTAGCACACATTCTGACATTATTTAGCTCTTGATTTGAGATAAATGCTGCAAAGGTTTTTTTTCCTCATAGTGCCAGTTTTTACCATATATTGGGGTTGATCATCATGAATTGAATTCCAAAGACCTTCATAGAGGAATGATTGTTTCATCTTTCTCATCTTTTCTTTTCCCATCTGTCTGGAATAATTTTTTCTTTTTCCCCTCTTCCATTTCATTATTCCAAAGACCTTCATATATATCTTAAGGCAGGGGCATTGGGATTGGTTTCAATCAATGTCAGTTGCCCTTTAGGAGGTTTAGGAGGTTTTTTCTGGTGGTTTTTTTTTTAAATTACCTTGTCATGTCGTTAGACAATTCATTGGACATCTTGCAACATTTATAGTATGATGAATTCAATGTAAATGTTTTTTTTTTGTGTAGTTAGACGTTATGGATTGGAGTTGGATGGATAAATTGAAGAATACAAGGGAATTTATAGATGGAGTTGACATATACATTCAATTTGCTTCTGCTCACTTTGCTCCATCAACAAAGATTAAGTGTCCTTGTTTGGAGTGTGTATACCTCTTGAAACATGAAAAGGAAATAGTAAGACAACATTTGTTTCAATATGGAGTCATTAAAGACAAATAATTTTGGAAGTTCCACGGGAGTAGTTCTTCTTCTAGGCACATGTCTACGGATTTTACACGTACAACACTTCTGAAGGATCTTGGTCTGCATTTGATGTTGGAGGATGTTATTGGTGAGGAAAATTCGAAACATGCAGAAGTGAAGTCAATGGATGATAATAAAGGAGAATATGGTGAATTTCAACAGTTGTTGGCAGATGTTGAACGGCCTTTGTACCCTAGTTGCAAGACATTCAACAAGCTTTTATTTATAGTCAGATTGTTCAACATAAAATGCAGAGGCAAAATGAGCAACAAATCTTTTGACATGCTTCTGAAGCTGTTGAAAGAGGCTCTTCCAGAAGGTGATGTGTTGCTAGCTACTTTCTATGAATTGAAAAAAATCATTGGTAAAGTGGGATATGACTATCACAAAATTGATGCATGTCCTAATGATTGTATTTTGTACTGGAAAGAGTATGAGTCTTATGATCATTGTCCTAAATGTGGAGAATGTAGATGGACGAAAGGAAATGAAACAAGTGGTCATAATAAGAAGATTAAGGTTGCAAAGAAAGTTCTTCGGCATTTTCCATAATTCCAAGACTGCAAAGATTATACACTTGCAGTAAATCATCTGCAACCATGTGTTGGCATAGTGATGAACGCCAAGAAGATGGCATTCTAAGGCACCCAGCTGATTCCCCTTGTTGGAAAGCGTTAGATGCGATTGATGGTTTTGGTTTAGAACCTCGTAATGTGCGCCTAGGCTTGGCAAGTGATGGTTTCAACCCCTTGGGATAATGAGTACGAGTCATAGTACATGGCATGTGTTGTTGACACCATACAACTTACCTCCATGGTTGTGTATGAAGCCACAAAGTATTTTTTGTCGTTACTCATTCCGGGTCCTAAAGGTCCGGGAAATGATATTGATGTCTACCTTCAGCCACTTATTGAAGAATAACAAATTCTTTGGCACGGAGTTGAAACATTCGATGCTTATAAGGGTGAAATATTTTCTATGCGTGCTGCACTACTTTGGACAATTACGATTTTCCTGCATATGGTTATCTGTCTGGTTGGAGCACTAAAGGCCGATTAACTTGCCCTACATGTAATGAAGATACATCATCATTATGGTTAAAAGGTAGTAAAAAATTATGTTACACTAATCATCGTCGATGGTTAGGTGTGGGTCATAAGTTTCGTTCTATGAAACGAAGGTTTGATGGAAAAGAAGAAATGAGAGGCAGACCAAGTGTATTATCTGGGGTTGATATACTTAAGCAGTTGCATCCACTTAAATTTACTTTTGGGAAAGTTCCCAAATTTAAAGTGGGGGTGAGAAGAAAACGAAAGGAAGCTGCAACATCATCATCCACTCTTGAGTGTCATACCAATTGGAAGAAGAAAAAACATTTTTTTACTTACCATATTGGAAGTCATTACTATTAAGACATAATCTCGATGTCATGCATTTCGAGAAGAATGTTTGTGATAGTATTATTGGAACTTTGTTAGATGTTGATGCTAAAACAAAAGATGGTTTGAAAGCTCGACATGATTTCCAACATTTGTATGTAGTATGCATCTTGAAGAAATAAGGAAAACAAGACCACGAGCAAGTGAAATGGAAATTGAGCGATGTCATACATTACAGTTTCCAGATTAGTTTAAGTGTAAAGTAAGTAAACATATATAACATTTTTTTTAGTGCACATCACCTGTGTTTTAATGATAACCAACATGTAACCCTTTTTTTTTTTAGGTCAACTCTTTACAAGACAATGACAAGAATGGGTTACATGCAAACACAATTGTGCTGAAAGATCAACCATTGAACGTGGGGAAGAAGTTTAACATATGTTTAGTAAATGGGTTCTGTTTTTAGACTCAGCATATTGAACTTCATAGGAAGACACAGAATAGTGGGGTTGTTATGTCTGCAAAAACTTCAAGTTTTTCCAGTGTTAAAGACAAGGCTCCTATTTGAGATGAGGTGACATATTACGGTGTTCTTCAAGAAATATTAGAGTTGAACTATTACGATCAAAGAAAGGTATTACTTTTCAAGTGTGACTGGGTTGATATTCAGCGAGGGGTAATTAAAGATGAAGGTTTCACATTGGTCAACCTACACTATAAATTACGTACAAGTGAACCATATGTTTTGGCCTTTCAAGTGGAACAAGTATGGTATGTGGAGGATCCCAAAATGGAAGGATGGTCTGTTGTGAGGAAAACAAAGCCGAGAAATTACTTTGACATGCAAAATGAAGAAGTTACTGAAAATGATGCAAAAGATGTAAAGATTGATGATGATGTTGCTTTTTTTGATGACATAAAGATCACATGGAAGAGAGACGACATTGATGGTGTAGAAATCCCAATTTGAAGACATATGTTATTGAGCCTTCCCCAGCACATAAATGTCTGCCATTTTTTTGTTAATATTTATTGTGTTAAGGCTTACGGCTTATTTTGTCCATCTGGTATCTTGTCCATCTGCCATTACTTACATTGGAAGTAGAAGAACTACATCAGTGAGATGGAAAAATGGTTCTGTGTATACAGATCATATTCATTTTGATGTCAACATCCAGCTGGTTTTTGATGTGTACGTGCAATCGTCTGACCTGTGCATGCCTTCGGAATTTTTGCATCTCTTTTTTTTTCATCGTAGCTTCAACATCTTCTCTTTGATCAATAAGGTACTCTGGTACATAAAAGCCTGACCTGAAATCCATGTCAATCTCCCCTCCTTGATACATAAAAAGCCATGCTTCGCAGTTCATCCCAGTCAGCCCTCCATGATTTCACTGATAGTGTTGGCCCCAAATGCACAGTGTTTCATCTTCCCGGACATCACATTATAATACAAGGGCCCTTATCTGAAGCCACAATGGCAGCATGGGCTGCAGCGTCAGCAATATTTGAGCCCACTATAGCTGACAAGAAAGCCACCTGCAGAGACATCAAATTAATATTTGAGTCCACTACAGCTGACAAGAAAGCTACCTGCAAAGACATCAAATTAATAACATTTACATCTGCAGAGACATCAACTATCACTTCTGATGAAAAAAATTATTTATCTTCATCGTTGTCTTTGTTTAATTTAGTATTTTGACAAAAGGGACTTTGTTATATTACTTGTCTTTTACCTCTCATTTCTCAATTTCTTCTTAATATTGCAGTTTACAAGTGCCAAGGAAGGCTACAACATCAAAATGTAAGCCTATGTTTAATTTTTCTAACTGACTACGAAAAGTACTCAAAATGTAAAAGTACTCACCGTCTACCGACTACGAAAAACAACTGTAATAATTAAACGGCAAACCAGTACAGGTGTACAAGCTAAAGTAGAGACAGCCAAACACGAGCCACGTGAACTGGTTCGCGACACCAGAAACTGACTCGGACAAGCTAACACAGGTCTACCTCTCAGTCTCGCAGCCACGGACGAAAGGTCCAGCTGCCGCTCCACATGAAAAAGTCAAGCAACTGTGGAGACCAACCAAACACCACCACCTGCGGACCACACGGTCACAGGCCCATGCCTAGCACCTCTAGAGATCCTGGCCCGGAACTCTCTAGAGTGAGGCACTGGAAAAGGACTAGCTGGGGTCCAGTACGTCTACTGGTGTCCGTACCCCAACTACGAGCGTGCTACAAGTGACTAAAGACAAACACAAGTGTCACTGTCCCACTGTCGTCTTTCCCTCAGCCGGACGTACAACTCAAACACAGGAGTGAGGGTGCCCAGGTCAGACGACACAAACCTCAACGGTACAACACAAGTACCGGGACAAAGCCCCGAGCTAACAGCCTGGCTCACAAAGAACCTGGGGCACCCAACTAGAGAGGTAACCACGGTAGACGTCGTACTACTCGCCAGGTACACAAAACCATGTGTGTCACGCCCCGATGCGGAATATCGGAGCGCGAAGGCAGTTGCAAGAAAAGGGTATAGAGCGAGTACTAGACATCAAACCATTGCACATTGAATAATACTAAAGCAAATCTCTCTCATTAATAACTTTTCAAATGTCTAGTTACAACCACTAATATCAGAGCCATTCTATAGGGCCCAATTACATTGCAATAAATGGAAATAACTAACTACAACTCTAAGATAACATAATGACTCAAGGGTACTCCTGGCTTCACTCTTGGTCATTCCCTTCCTCTTGAGTGTATGTGTCTTCCTCAGTCTCACCTGAGAACACAACATCAAATAACGTAGGGTGAGAGATAACGCCCAGTAGGACTTAAATCTCAGGCTCAAGTAGGCTTTAAATAATTAACGCATTGAATGGCAGAGTATCTAAAGATAGCAGGTACAAGAGAGTCAAAATATAGGAAGAGATAGCATAACAGGTAACAAGATAGCACAATAGCACGAGATCGAGTATAGTTTCCAAAAATAGCACAAGCATCGAGTATAGCACGAATAGCAGGATGTCCATAGCACAACTAGCACAAGTATGGTAATAGCACGACGAGTATAGCACTGTTTGTCATTCTAGACATCGAGAGAGTATAGCACGTTTTGTGTTTTGATTGTCATATAGATAGTCGAGATAGATAGCACTTGAGTGTAATGCCAAACACTCTGATCATTTAACTCCCATGGGCACTAGCACTTTCGGGCGCACATCCCAGGACCAGATCGGGCCCTTTATATATTGCCAGGCATTGGTTATATTGTTTATCTTTAGACAATCAGTCAATGGCCAATATAGAGTACCAAGAAGTAGATGAGAGCACTCGATGAATAGACGAGATAGTAGAGTGAACGTGAATAGACGAGCGAGTAGAGTACAGATGAGAGCTAATGGACATTGCACGTAACACGTCGAGTAAACAGGCGATAGTAACAGTTGCACAACACGCGCACGTCGTATTGGCAGTCAGGTGGAATTCACGATCTTCCCACTGGCCATGTTATGCACAAGTCCAGAGGTCTGACGTGATTCAAGGTAAGAGCGAACTTCTAATAGCCGTTTGGATCATATCGATCCCTAAAGGTGTAATGGGTGTTAGGGTACAACCGGCTCGTAGACCATGTGGGAATCCATGATCAGAGGAGACTTACGGAGGCCTTGTTCAAGGGTTCACTAGTCCGGCGAAAGGAATATCCGACGGAGAGTTCACCACAAGCCAAGTAAAGTGTGTATATAAAACAGGTGCTCAACGTTCTAGAGGAATTCTAGAACAGTGGAGCGTCGATATCGGTATATAAACAACGCAAGAAACGAATACAAGTCCTTTAAAATACGGCAATTAATATACTTCATTGCAATAAATTACCAGATACATTATGAGATTTTTATGCCAGATTTCAGCCATATATGGATGGTTCATGTGTGTGCATGTGTAAGAGAATCATAGATAGAAAAGAAGTCGTGAATATTTATTTTAAAACATTCAATATAGCTCCATTTTAAAGCAGGGTTTTACTGAGGGTATAACCGTAAAAAGGCGTAAGAATTATTTAGAAAGCGACAGAAATAAATTTTATAGGTTTTCATGCAAAACCTGAGAAGGCGACATAGGCCTGTAAGGAATGCGACAGGGGCAGGCAGATCGCGACAGGGCATGAAAAGGGTCGCGACATGGCTTGCAGACCAGGTATGGGAACGCAACGGCTTACCTGTCGCCTTCTTGGTCGCGATGGGTAGGCTGTCGCAATCAGACCCCAGAAGGTGACATATCGGGCAGTCGCGATCTGGTGGTCTGCGCCTGACTCTGACAGGAGTCAGACTAGACATTGGATTGCGGACCAGAACATTCAAATTTTGATACAGGGTCGTTTAGAAAATCATAACTAATTATATACATGATGAAAATTCACGAAATCAGTGGCAAATGAAACTAGACATGCGAGAGTACTTTCAGTAAATAGGAATTCGAGAGAGAGCATGGTTTGAATATGGTTTAAGAACGAACAAGAACGAGTAACACAGAACATGATATAGAGAGCAAGATTGATTTAATTCGAGCAACATGCTTGATAAAAATTAGGGCTTTTAGGGGCAAAAGTTCCCTAATGATCATAAGTATCCCCCATAAAAATTTCAAGGCATGAGATTTAGTAATCATGGAGAACAAGAATTATGAAGAGGGTTCGGGGTCAAGAGAGTTGCAGAACTTCAAAATTCAAGAAGAATATATTGGCTTGATGGAAAATTATGAAATTTGAGGGTTTTGTTCTTGATGCATGAAACAATCTACAAACAAAATATTAGGATTTTTCTTGTGAGAATGCCTACATTGACTCGATTTCCTCTTCTAGGGCTAGAACTTGAAGAACGAGGAAGAAGCTCCAAGAACTCTTTCTTCCCACGAGATCCTCTCCTCCTTGGCCTCCTCTCCACGTCCAACAACCTTTGGCAACGAGCTAGGGTCGGCCAAGAGGGTTTAGGAGGTGTATTTATGTAAACACAAGTTCCTATTCCTATTTCTACTCTAATTGCTCTTAATTACGAGATTTCCAAACTCCAACCTTCCTTCCTTGCTTTCCAATCTCTATTTAGGCTAGGAAGAGATCCAAATTCGTGCTAAACCATATGGGGTAGGTTTAGGAATCCAATTCTAACTCTAATTGCCACTTTTATTGCTTTAATAACCCCTTTCCAATTATGATATAATTAAACTCCGAATTTAGGGTATTTTCTATTATGCTCCCTTTGTAAATTCATATTTTGACCCAATAAATTCTAGATGGTCTATTAAGCAAAGCCCATTACTCTTTTCATTTAATGGATTTATTTAATGCTCTTTCATTTAAATATCCATTTAGCTAGGTTTTAATTCTTATTTTTTTTTTTTCTTAAAAATTCAGGTTGCTACATCCTCCCCCTCTTAAAAGAATTGGTCCCCAAATTCATATGACTGACAGGAGAGAATGACTTACCAAATAGATCAGGGTAGTTGAGTCTGATAATTCCTTCTGGTTCCCATGTGGCTTCTTCCACTCCGCGGTTATTCCATAAGACCTTCACCACGTGAATGGGACGATTTCTGAGTTGTTGTAGCTTCCGGTCCAATATCTTGATCAGCTTCTCTTCATACGTCATGTCCTTGTTTAACACCAGATCATCATGGCGAATGACATGTGTAGGATCGTACACATACTTTCTAAGCATGGAGACATGGAAGACATTGTGCACAGTTGCCAAATTTGGCGGCAAGGCCAGTCTGTAAGCAACTTCACCAATCCTTCAAGTACTTCGAAAGGACCAATGAATCTTGGGCTCAGTTTTCCTTTCACTCCGAATCTTTGAATACCACGGGTAGGAGATACCTTCAATAGTATATGATCTCCTATTTGAAATTCCAGATCCTGTCTTCTCTATTTAGGCTAGGAAGAGATCCAAACTCGTGCTAAACCATATGGGGTAGGTTTAGGAATCCAATTCCAACTCTAATTGCCACTTTTATTGCTTTAATAACCCCTTTCCAATATGATATAATTAAACTCCGAATATAGGGTATTTTCTTATTATACTCCCTTTGTAAATTCATATTTTGACCCAATAAATTCTAGATGGTCCATTAAGCAAAGCCCATTACTCTTTTCCATTTAATGGGTTTTATTAATGCTCTTTTATTTAAATATCTATTTAGCTAGGTTTTAATTATTTATTTAATTGTTTATATTTTTCTTAAAAATTCAGGTTGCTACAACGTGCATGTCACACACAAACCACGTGAAACCTCACGTAAACCTCCAGTAACAATGGTCCACTACACGTGAACTCAACTGTACTCGGTGAACAACACGCAGCCTCGAAAGTGAGTAACTAACTGCATAGCCCGTATGCTAAACACAGAAACCATGTGCACTCAGTGCACCAAGGGTGCCAACGTACCATTCATTATCGATAAATATCATAAATAGTTATTTCTGCTTATACACAAGTTAGCGGCCACATCGACTGCCGCTTACAGGAAGTAGACGGCAATGGATCTGGCTGTCTATATCCCGACTGATGAGCTTGGCGACAAACGATGTTGACGCCAAGATCTTCAGCCTCTATTCCTGCAGAAACCCTAAACCGATCCTATATGCATTCCTGATCCCGAAACCATCGAGAAAACACAATGAAATAGTTCCTCTAACATCCACACATTATAATTAAACTATAACATCATGTTTTACTACTTAAATTTATCAAACCACCCATTGTCCCCACATGGTGCAACTTAATCCGAAAATGCATTAAACTTGCTGATTCATGTGGTTAAGTCGTGTTTTAATGATCCTACGGAGCTAACAGGGTTCGTTCCCTACCTCAGAACACGCTTAAACCTTCCGAATTCTCTCGGTTCACACCGAACCCTCCGCAAGCTCCTACGGCAATTGCACCATGCCACGGCGTTTCCTCGTCCGATTTGGCAATGCCACACGTCCCACGATCCTCCAACCACTCTCCTGTACCTGTTGGAAGCTTTAGGGATACGGGGGCGTGAAGCTGGGGCAAGGGGAAGAGAGAACAGGGTGGAAAACCTGCCCTCGGGTGACCCTATAACCTGCAGATTTCACAGGTTGGCGTCAACCCCTCTGTCGTTTAAGGCAACGGCCACCATAAACGTCCACATCTTATGCCGCCAAGTTCATGCAGTCAACGACACCTTACCTGGATGCCAACAAGTCAACGGCCACCCCTGGCCGCCAACTCCAACTCAACTGCAGCAGGTCCTATTTCATTTCAGGACCAAACCGCACCTCACTGAGCAAACCACACATCCAAACCACACATTCCACACAACCAACTCACACTGGCCTCACAACGGCCATCACAACCATTACACACATGATCCGCATGGATCCGAAAAGCACGCGACGTTACATTACTATCATCTAAAAAGAAAATTTCGACCTCGAAATTCATAACACAACTCAAAGTTAAACAACTTAAACATACACACCTTTACAAGCACTATCATCTAAAAAGAAATACAAAGGCTTATTCAAACAGATAGGGATACCTTTAGCCATCTCCTCGGCTAACTCCCAGGTATCTCACCACCTAGCCTATTTTCATCTCACTTTAACTAGCTCAATTTCTTTATTTCTCAGCTTCTTTATCTTTCGATCTGTGATCTGCACCGGATACTCTGGCATAGTCATATCCGGCCTCAGGTCACCACCTTGATATCTGATTATTGAGCTGGATCTTCAATGCACTTTCTTAACATAGAGACATGAAATATATCATGAACATCTGCAAAATCTGCTGGCAAATCCAGCCTATAAGCTGTTTCCCCAATCCTTTCTAACACTTGAAAGGGTCCCACATATTCGGGCTCAACTTTCCAGTCTTGCCAAACCTCATAATACCTTTACTCGGAGAAACCCTCAGAAAACAAAATCTCCCACTTCAAACTGAAGTGGTCTCCTCCGGATATCTGCATAACTCTTTTGCCTGCTTTGAGCTGCCTGCAATTTTTCTTTAATAAGCTTCACTATTTCTGTGGTTTGCTGAATCAATTCAGGACCCACTAACTGCCTTTCTCCCACTTCATGCCAGTTCATGGGGTTCTACATGGCCTTCCATATAAAGCTTCATACGGTGCCATCCCAAGACTGGTATGATAACTATTATTATAGGCAAACTCAACCATTCCCAAATGATGCTCCCAGCTACCTCCCCAAACTAAACAACAAGCCCGCAACATATCTTCAATCGTCTGGATAGTCCTCTCTGTCTGACCATCTGTCTGGGGATGATAAGCGGAGCTATATCTCAGCTCAGTACCAATTACTTTTGCAGACTTCTCCAAAAACCAGAAGTAAATCTTGGATCTCTATCAGACACAATAGTCTTCGGAATACCATGCAGTGGAACAATTCTTTCAACATAAATATTTGCTAATCTGTGTCCATGTCCAAGACATACTTACTGCCACTAATCTGCACACCTTGGTTAATCTGTCAACAATACCCATATCCATTATGCCCGGAACTCGATCTTGGTAAACCTGCCACAAAGTCCATAGCAATATCATCCCATTTCCACTGTGGAATGGGCAACGGTTGCAACAACCTCCAGGCTTTTGATGCTCTGCTTTAATCTGCTGACAGATAGCACACTTGCAACAAACTCTGCTATTTCCTTTTTCATATGAGGCCACCAGAAATGCTTTCTAAATCATGGTACATTTTAGTACTACCGGATGGATAGTGTACCTAGATTTATGAGCCTCTTCCAACACTCGCTGCTTTACTCTCTTTCTGCTGGAACAAAACAACCTGTCTCTGAGCCTGACCACACAATTATCATCAATGGTAACTCCTTCTATTTCACAATTTCAGCTAAACTTACATCTGCTCTCTGAGCCTCAATAATCTGCCAATACAAAGACGGCTCTACAGCACTAGCAGCTAGTACTGCCCGTCGCTGACTACTGGGCACATACAAGGAGTTCTCCACTACCTCTTCATACAACTTCATTCTTTAATCATCATCAAACTTACATATGCCTTTCTGCTCAAGGCATTGCTACAACATTGGCCTTACCGGATGGTAAGCCAAACTGAAATCATAATCTTTAAATATTCAACCCATCTGCGCTGGCGAAGGTTTAAATCTTTCTGCGAGAAGATATACTTCAAACTTTTATGATCTGTAAAGATCTCAAATCTCTCGCCATACAGATAATGCCTCCACATTTTCAAGGCAAACACAACTGCTGCCAATTCCAAATCATGAGTGGGGTAATTCTCCTCTGCCGGCTTCAATGCCTGGACGCATAAGCTATCACTTTGCCATGCTGCATAAGCACTGCGCAAGTCCTCTCCTTGAAGCATCAGTATACAACACAAAACCACCACTCCCTCCGGTAATGTCAATATAGGTGCTGATGTAAGTTTTTCTTCAATTCCATAAAACTTTTCTGACATTCACGGACCACACAAAAGGCACACCTTTCCTGGTCAATTTAGTCATAGGTGCTGCAATCTTAGAAAAATCTTGAATAAAGCGCCTATAATAACCTGCTGCCAATCAGAAAACTTCTAATCTCGGTTATTGTCTTAGGCACTTCCATCTCATCACTGCTTCCACTTTACTTGGGTCCACTGCTACTCCTTTAGCTGAGATAACATGACCCAAAAATGAATTTCTTTCAACCAAAATTCACACTTATTGAATTAGCAAACAACTGGTTTCTCTTAACAACTGCAGGTAAACCTCAAATGAGCTGCATGCTCCTCTTCAGATGCTGAATAAATTAGAATATCATCAATAAAGACCACAATGAATTGGTCTAAATAGGATGAAAAATTCTATTCATCAGATCCCAAAACCTGCAGGAGCATTGGTCAACCCAAATGGCATAACCACAAACTCGAAGTGACCATATCTGGTTCTGAAAGCTGTCTTATCTATATCCTCCTCTTTGATTCTCAAACTGATGGTACGGACCTCAAATCAATTTAGAAAATACCTTTGCTGATTGCAACTGATCAAACAGATCATCTATCCTCGGCAACGGGTACTTATTCTTAATGGTCACATCATTCAACTTCTATAATCAATACACATTCGAAAACTTCCATCTTTCTTTTCACAAAAAAACCGGCGCTCCCCACGGGGAATGACTCGGTCTAATAACCCTTTCTGCAACAATTCTTCTAACTGCTTTTTCAATTCTTAAGTTCTGCTGGTGCCATCCGATATGGAGCTTTAGAAATCGGCATGGTACCTGGCAGCAACTCAATGGTAAAGTCCACCTCTCTATGTGGAGCTAAACCAGGCAAATCCTCAGGAAAAACATCAGCAAATTCCCTAACCACGGGAACTGCTTCCACTGGATGACTAGCTTCTACCAGACTTACCGAGCTAACTAAATAAGCCACACATCCAGCATTTATCAACTTTCTAGCTTTAATTGCAGAAATTAGAAACTTAGAGGTATAAAAAGGCATACCTTGATATTCAAATACTGCACCATTAGGATGACAAAACCTTATCCTTTTCTTTCTGCAATCTAACATTGCTCCATAAGTCTCCAGCCAATCCATACCCAAAATAATATCATAATCTGACAACTGCAGGGCATATACGACCCGGCATCTGGTTCCCTTCAATCATAACAGGAGCTTCATCTATATAGCTTGAAGTGAGTAGGAACTCACCCGAAGGAACCTCCACTACTAACTCACAAGACTTCTCCTCTAAAGGATGAGCTATACAATCCAGAAATTCTTCGGAAATGAAAGAATGAGAGGCACCCGAATCAAATAAGATCTTGCTGAATAATTATAAAGAGGTAAAGTACTTCTATCATATTCGATGCCTCCGCCTGGGCTCGGGTGATAGCCATAACCGGCCTCTTCCTGCTGCTGCGGTGCTCCTCTGCCACGACCTGCCTGTGGCTGCTGAAACTGCTGAGGCTGCTGCTGCTGCTGCACACCTCTTCCATACCCCATTCTCTCGGATAGGGGCAATTGCGGATCAAATGCCCCGGCTGATTACAATTATAACATCTATATCCTGGTGGAGTAATGGCTGCCTGGCAGTACTCTGCTGCGACTCCTCCACCTCAGGCCTACCTCGGCCTTGCTGAAACTGCTGACGACCTCCCCATCCTCTTCCTTTGCTTTAAATGCTTGCTTTAATTCTGGCCCCATTTACCAAAGCCTGATGAAGAAGGTCCTGCTGGGTTTACCCTTACTTGCACCCACTGACTGCTGCGGTAGCCGGAAACTACCTGACTGACTCGCCCACCTGACGAGTCCGAATAGACCTCTCCAAGTAGCTGCTCTCTGGGTGCTTCTTCCACTGTCTGCACATGAGAGGTACTATTGCATCCTGCAACTCCACTCTCAAAACTCTAATAAATACTCAACCATCATATTATTATCTGAAACTACATAAGGTGCATAACGGCTAAGTGCCATAAACCTCATCTGGTACTCTAAAACTGAAGAGTTACCTTGCTGGAGTGTCCGAAACTGCTCTCTTTTCACTTGCTGTACTTGAATCGGAAAGAATGTATCGTAAATACATCAAGAAATTCCGACCAAGTAATAGCCTCTTCTGTCCTGCCTGCAAAGGTGGTCTGCATCTTCAGTCGCCACCATTCCAATGCAAAACCTCTACTGATAAGCAGCTAACACAACTTTATCTGCTGCCGGACACCTCATAGTTGCAAAGACCTCTTTCAATCTCATGAACCCAGTGCTCCGCTGTATCTGGATTCGGCCCTCCTGAATAAGTAGGTGGCTGCAATCTCAGAAATTTCAACCTGCATCACTGGTTCCTCTGCTAATAGCACTGGTGGTTGGTGGCACAGGTGCTGCAAAAGGCACCTCTACTCTTGGCGGGACTGGAGCAACAGGTACAGTCTCTCCATCCCCAGGTGGCTGCAACCGGTGGTACCGGCGCCTCTGATCCATCCTTGCCCGAATATCCGTGAGGCTTCCCAAATCCTCTCAATCATACGCTAGTACTTTCCTCCGGATCATCTCCTCCACCACCCCAATCTCTTCTATCAGCCATTCCAGAAATTTCTACATAAACAAAACACCAAGCAAAAATCAAAACAAAAATTATCAGAAACCAGGGTCCCTACCAGCAGTGTACAAAGACCGAAATAAGGCTATGTATCTTTCTAGTTCTTTATATTAACACGGACCTTGCTCTGATACCAACTGTGGCGGAAACGCCTCGGCCAAGCCCGTTAAACCGATAAGTACTTGATCCGACGCCTCCCGCGAACGGCCGAAGCCTCGCAAGGGATACCAAACCACAGTCCGTGTAAACACAAAGGAACACACCACATTTATTATATATCACAAGTTACATAGCCATATTTCCACAAACATGAAAAGAAGTACAAGAGCCGGGGCATACCCGAGGTACAACTGAAGAAAATAAACAACTAACTACACTACACTGCTGGAGCTGCTACTACACAGCTGGAGGTACCGACCCTACACCGCTACGGCGCGGCTCTGAACTGGACGACGGTCGTGAAACGTCCTCCCGCTCTCACCTGGGGGGTAGGGGTGAGCCTCGCTAGTCACTGGCTCAGTAGGGAACTCCCCCAAAACCGAGCAAACCAAAAACCACAGGTACAAAAGCAATAAACAATACCAACAATTTATAGAACAGCTAAGCAGGATATGAAAGCTGTAAAAGTACTCACCGTCTGCCGACTACGAAAACACACTTTAATAATTAAATGGCAAACCAGTACCGGTGTACAAGCTAAAGTAGAGACAGCCAAACACGAGCCACGTGAACTGGTTCGCGACACCAGAAATTGACTCGGACAAGCTAACACAGGTCTACCTCTCAGTCTCGCAGCCACGGACGAAAGGTCCAGCTGCCGCTCCACGTGAAAAAGTCAAGCAAATGTGGAGACCAACCAAACACCACCACCTGCGGACCACACGGTCACAGGCCCATGCCTGACACCTCTAGAGATCCTGGCCCGGAACTCTAGAGTGAGGCACTGGAAAAGGACTAGCTGGGGTCCAGTACGTCTACTGGTGTCCGTACCCCCAACTACGAGCGCGCTACAAGTGACTAAAGACAAACACAAGTGTCACTGTCCCACTGTCGTCTTTCCCTCAGCCGGACGTACAACTCAAACACAGGAGTGAGGGTGTCCAGGTCAGACGACACAGACCTCGACGGTACAACACAAGTACTGGGACAAACCCCGAGCTAACAGCCTGGCTCACAAAGAACCTGGGGCACCCAACTGGAGAGGTAACCACGATAGGCGTCGTACTACTCGCCACGTACACAAAACCACGTCAACACACACAAACACGTGAAACCTCACGTAAACCTCAAGTAACAACGGTCCACTACACGTGAACCAACTGTTCTCGCGAAACAACACGCAGCCCGAAAGTGAGTAACTAACTGCATACCCGTATGCTAAACACAGAAACCAGTGCACTCAGTGCACCACAGGTGCCAAGCACCATTCATTATCGATAAATACCATAAATAGTTCATTTCTGCTTATACACAAGTTAGCGGCCACATCGATTGCCGCTTATAGGAAGTAGACGGCAATGGATTTGGCCCTATATCCGGCTGATGAGCTTGGCGACAAACGATGTTGACGCCAAGATCTTCAGCCTCTATCCTGCAGAAACCCTAAACCGATCCATATGCATTCTGAAAACCATCGAGAAACACAAGAAATAGTTCCTCTAACATCCCCACACTATAATAAACTATAACATCATGTTTACTACTTAAATTTATCAAACCACCCATTATCCCCACATGGTGCAACTTAATCCGAAAATGCATTAAAC